>CAUYPK010093330.1:0-42376 GCA_963574355.1 Loris lydekkerianus | reverse complement strand
CAAGCTAATAAAGAATACAACTGCTGCTGCACCGGGCAATCTCACAGTACAGCACTGAAGAAAACAAAGACTACTAGCAGCGTTGGGAAGTGCTCTTTCAAAGCTGTTGAGTAGGCACAAACTTCTTGTTTCAGATCAAGTGTTGTGTCTTCAACTTAAGTGTACTCTTCTTTGGTCTTGTTGGTTGTTACGAGGTTTGTTCCTTGCCTGATCTGAACTTGAAGCAGCAGTTTCAGGTGGTAAAGTCTGTTCTGTTACACTTCATACTAGAGATAAAAAAAAATGAAGACAATAAGTATAACATATGAAAGAATGAGGGATGGAGGGCGGGAAGGACAAACTCATTTCACTAATTTAGAATCACTGGTCAAGCAAGTTATATGTAGGAAACTTGGAAGCACATCAGTTTGGTGTGATATGAGTACTCTCTGAAGTACTATAACTACCACTTTGGTATCACATACACACGATCCCAAATTATTCCACAATCCTTACTGACCTCCTACCCCAAATAAGCTCAAAGTTATATAGCATATTTAATTTTTAATAAAACATTTTATAAGTATCTAGCACTATGTCAGATTTTGTGGAAAATATAAAAGAAGTTTCTGCTATCAGAGTGTTCACAATTTTGCTGAAATGACAAGAGTTATACATGGAAGCTCGGTGCCTGTAGGTCAGTGGTTAGGGCACCGGCCACACACACCAGGGCTGGTGGGTTCAAACCTGGCCTAGGCCTGCCAAACAACAATGACAACTATAAGAAAAAAAAAAAAAAAAAACAATAGCCAGCCACTGTGGCGGGTGCCTATAGTCCCAGTTACTTGGGAGGCTAAGGCAAGATAATCACTTAAGCTCTAGAGTTTGAGGTTGCTGTGAGCTGTGACGTAACAGCACTCTATAAGGGCAAGTGATATAGTGAGACTGTCTAAAAAAAAAAAAGTTATACATGGAGAAAAACCAGAACACAGGACAAAATGCCAAAACTTAATTTGCTCAACTAGTATCTGCATATCTACTATATTACTACTATACTAGAAATACTTATTGTTTATTCACCACTGTATGCACATCAAAGCAACATGGCGAGCACAGAAGGCTTTTAAGAGGTGAAGTTGAAACTGAACCTGGAAAACTGGGCAGAATTTTAGGAGAAAGAAAACAGCTGACTATTCTAAGCATGAACATAAGCCAAGCCAGAATATGTCACTAATTTCTAAATTCCTTGAGAGTAATGACCATGCATTACGTGATTTTCTAAGCCTAGCTATAAGTGAAGTTTTCTGCATGAATGACAGTGGAAGCAAGTGTGGCTTGTTGCTTCAGAGAAAATCAATAGCCAGCCTGGCTAAAACAGGTCTGGGTTACAGTGAAATGGGATGCGTGGTGTGACAGGTGTACTAGGGGCAGATTATGAAGCATTTCAATTTGATATAACAGGAAACAGAAAGTCTTTGTTTTCAATCAAAGTTGTATTAAGTCCTGAAATGTTATGGGAGATGACTTAGTAAAGGAAACAAATCTCATTTGTACTATTATAAGTAAGTAGATGGGAAATGTCTATAGAAGAGAAATGAAATATATTTACAAATAACAATGCTTAATATTAGTTATAAAATAAATGATCATTTTGCACTGACCCAAATGTTAGTAAATGACTATTAACTAAAATGATTTATAGGGGAGAACAGGTAGACATGCCAAGAGATAGATAATGTATTTGAAAAACATGAGAAATATGAATGCCTATCAAGTGAAAGGTCAGAGCTGGTGTACAGTTTAGACTAGAAGAGCTCAATTCCAATCACTGATTCTAGTAAATACTATGGACAAATTACTTAACCTTCTGTAGGTTTCAGTTTCCTCACATGCAAAAATGAAAAAAACTCAGTAAGAGCTGATTGGCTATTTTCTATGTCTAACACCCCATGACTTTATATATACATATAGAGGTGTGTGTGTGTGTGTGTGTATATATATATATGTATATATATATATTTTTTAAGACAGTCATATTTGGTTGCCCTGGGGATGAGTGCCATGGCGTCATCATAGCTCACAACCTAAAACTCCTGGGCTCAAGTGATCCTCATGTTTCAGCTTCCCAAATAGCTGGGACTACTGGCACCTGTCACAAGCCCAGCTAGCTTTTCTATTTTTAGTAGAGACCAAGTCTCGCTCTTGCTCAGGCTGGTCTCAAACTCCTGTGCTCAAGCAATCCACCAGCCTGAGCTTCCCGGCGAGGTAGAATTACAGGCACGAGCCACAGCGCCCTTTTACTTCTAATTTCAAATGTTATACTTGTCTGATCTTTCAACTTTATTTAGATCATTCTCTTATTACCCAAACTGGTTATGTCTAACAGCAACAGTTCTCAAATCACTTGGGAAGCACTAAAAAATACTTAATGGGCTCAGCGCCTGTGGCTCAAGCTGCTAAGGCACCAGCCACACACATCTGAGCTGGTGGGTTCGAATCCAGCCCAGGCCCGCCAAACAACGATGGCTGCAACCAAAAAAAAAAAAAAATAGTCGGGCATTGTGGTGGGCACCTGTAGTCCCAGCTACTTTGGGAGGCAGAGGCAGGAGAATGACTTGAGCCCAGGAGTTGGGAGGTCGCTGTGAGCTGTGATACCACAGCACTCTATCCAGGGTGACAGCTTGAGGCTCTGTCTCAAAACAAAACAAAAAAACCTTAAACAGACACGATGGCTCACTCCTGTAATCCTAGCATTGTGGGAGGCTGAGGTGGGAGCACTGCTTGAGGCCAGGAATTCAAGACCAGCCTGGGCAAGACCCTAGCTCTACAAAAAAAAAATTGAAAAAATTAGCAGGGCAGAGTGGCATGTGCCAGTAGTCCCAGCTACTTGGGAAGATGAGGCAGAAAAATCACTTGTAGTGTAGGAGTTTGACATTGCAGTGACAGTGGACACCAGAGTCAGACTGTTTTAAAAACCAAACAAAAAAAACGACTTATGCCCAGTTCCCACAGAGTAATGTAACTGGCCACTTCTTTAATTATGTGATTCTTCCCTTTCCAGATCCATACCTACCACTGGAAACTGTATTAACATCTGCTTCAAAGTATCTTTTGTCTCCATATGTTACTCTCAAGGATGTATTTTAGCCCAGATATCTGATACACCAATTTCCAGTGTTACCCTTTCCATCTTCTGTCACAAGGCCACCAGACTGACGCCATCAAAAATTCCAATTTCATGTAATTTCCTCTAACATCTTCAGTTATTTTTCCAGGACCCTAAATGGGAGGTTCTTAATCCTGACTACCCATCCAACTCTTAATATCCCACCAACCTTAAAAATTCCCACACATACAGATTCTAAATTTATTTAACACTATAGGCTAATTCCCTATATTGGTATATTGTCTTTACCCCCTACCCCAAACATGTTCTCTGACATGCAGCCTGTGTTAAGAACATCTCTCTCTTATACCTTTCTGTCTTTTATTTTTTTCTGCTTTCTAGTTCTTCTAGATAGGTCCATTCCCTCCCCTAATCCTTAGATACAACTCTCAGGAGTAGCCACCTTTGCTCACAAAGGTCTTCACATAAAAAAAAATAACTGTTTTATAACTGCATAACTGTAATATAACTGTTCTATCTTCAAGATGACAAAAAAGTCTTTCTTGACTATTCCAGCAGAAACACTTTTTTTTTTTTTGAGACACAGTCTCAACCTGTTGTACTGGGTAGAGTGCTGTGACATCAAAGCTCACAGCAATCTCAAACTATTGGGTTCTCTTGCCTCAGCCTCCCAAGAAGCTGGGACTACAGGCGCCTGCCACAACACCCAGCTATTTTTTGGTTGTAGTTGTCATTGTTGTTTGGCAGGCCAGGGCTGGATTCGAACCTGCCAGCTGTGGTGTATGTAGCTGGCGCCCTAGCCTCTGAGCCACAGGCGCCGATCTGCATAACCTTCTTAATTCCCACGAAGTGGGGCAATAGTATCCACTGCCTGCATCAATCCTTTTGGTATCAAATCATTCCCATGCTTTATTTCATGTTTATGTATCATGTTTCTCCATTTATATTTCAAATTTCTTTTTCTTTTCTTTTTTTTTTTTTTGAGACAGAGCCTCAAGCTGTCACCCTGGGTAGAGTACTGTGACATCACAGCTCACAGCAACCTCAAACTCCTGGGCTCAAACGATTCTACTGCCTCTGCCTCCCAAGTAGGTGGGACTACAGGCACCTGCCACAACACTTGAATATTTTTTGGTTGCAGCTGTCATTGTTGTTTGGCAGGCCAGGACTGGTTTCAAACCCTCCAGCTCAGGTGTATGTGGCTGGCGCCTTAGCTGCTTAAGCCACAGGCACCGAGCCTATATTTCAAATTTCTGAGAGGTAAAGTCATTTATTGCCTTTTTTTTTTTTGGAGACAGTTTCACTATGTCATCCTCTGTAGAGTACTCTAGCATCATAGCTCACAGCAACTTCAAACTCTAGAGCTCAAACAATTCTCTTGCCTTCAGACCAGCTGTGACTACAGGCGCCTGCCACAATTTTTTAGAGACAGGGTCTTGCTCTAGCTCAAGCTGGTCTCCAACTCGTGAGCTCAAGCAACCCACCGGCCTGGGTGTCCCAGAGTGCTCAGATTACAGGCATGAGCCACTGCACTTGCCCAAAGTCATTTATTTTTTTATGACAGCCTCTTTTAGCACCTAACCAAGTGCTGCTATTTAAACCACCGCAAAGCAGAAATATAGTAAAAAGGTAGATAATCCATAATATGTAAAAAGGATACAATTCAAGTGCCGACAGTCCTACCAATTCTAACTGTATGAAGTCTTAATTATCCAATCAAAAAATAACAGCATCAGGCGGCACTTGTGGCTCAGTGAGTAGGGTGTCGGCCCCATATGCCGTGGGTGGCAGGTTCAAACCCAGCCCCGGCCAAAATGCAACAAAAAAATAGCCGGGCGTTGTGGCGGGCGTTTGTAGTCCCAGCTACTCGGGAGGCTGAGGCAAGAGAATCGCTTAAGCCCCGGAGCTGGAGGTTGCTGTGAGCTGTGTGATGCCATGGCACTCTACCAAAGGGCCATAAAGTGAGACTCTGTCTCTATAAAAAAAAAAAAAAAAAAAAAAAAAAAAAACAAAAAAAACCCCCCAGCAACTTCTTTAAAAAATACAAATGTATGATTTTACCTTAATAACTAGGTCTATTTATGAATTCAACTCAAGAATTAAAGACAAGATTTTGTGTACGGGGAAAATAATTTATCTTAAAAATCTTGAACTGGATTAATCCAATCTTAGGGTGTTGTATTGAGAACTATCAAGCCTGTCATGCAGTAATACAGATATGAGACTTACAGAATCTAAACTATGGAGAACTGCGGGGCCAGTCTTGGGCACTAATGAAACCATATTAGGATCTAGAAAAGCTCAAACAAACTACCAACAATCATGAATAATTGAGAGCGGCTAAATTAGTATCTTCACAGCTATGAGATTTCTATAGTTAACTAGTATTTTCCAATCAAATGAACATTTATTGAAGGCCTTCAAGGTATTAGTCAGGCTTTTAATAAAATTCCTTATCCACTCATTCCAGATTAACAGTCACTGAAGGTACTGACACCTTATTTTGCATCTCTCTTCCTCTCTTCAAAAGCTAGAAATGTAAGTCACACAAAATCTAGGGCACTAATCAAAAAACCAGGAGGTAATTTAAATATGAATCTAAGAATCCCCCTGAATACTAAGTAATCAACTTTTTCATTTGCTTTGCATGCAAACAGTATCATTATTGGGTATCACGTTGTTTCAGTAGTTAAAGCTTATTCCTTTACTTGAACTGAATCCAAATGGTTATTCCCTACATCACCTGTCTTAAAATTACCCCACCTGTTTTATTTATTTATTTATTTATTTGTTTATTGAGACAGAGCCTCAAGCTGTCACCCTGGGTAGAGTGCTATGGCATCACAGCTCACAGCAACTCCAACTCTTGGGCTCAAGCAAATCTCCTGCCTTGGCCTCCCAAGTAGCTGGGACTATAGGCGCCTGCCACAACACTTGGCTAGTTTTTGGTTGGAGCTGTCATTGTTTGGCGGGCCCCAGGCTGGATTCGAATCCGCCAGCTCAGGTGTATGTGCTGGTGCCTTAGATGCCTGAGCCACAGGTGCCGAGCCACCCCACCTGTTTTATTTACTGCCTCCCTCAGTTCACTGCTTTACTTCAAAGGCTTAACAGAAGCCAGGCATATTGTAGGCACTAAATTAATATTAATACATGTTAAACTAATACATTCATGTGGAAGTAATCCATCTAAAATGTAATGATGGCTTGGCACAGTGGCTCACAACTGTAATCCTAGCATTCTGGGAAGCTGAGGCTGGTGGATTACCTGAGCTCAAGAGTTTGAGACCAGCTTGAGCAAAGCAAGACCTCATCTCTACGAACAGAAAAACTAGCCAGGTGTTGTGATAAGCACCTGTCTTTGCAGCTATTTGAGGCTGAGACAAGAGGATTGCTTGAGTTCATGAGTTTGAGGTTGTTGGGAGCTACAACTCCACAGCATTCAACTCCAAAGTGACTAAGTGAGACTCTGTCCCAGCAACAAAAACCTATCATACTATCTAGTGTTAACATTTTGACAAATTATTTTCAAAGTACGTATAGCATCCACTTGGGGGAGAATGTTAATGAAAGGCTAGTCTACAAATATTTCTCTACCTAACTTCCCTGAGACCCACGTGGGTAGCAATAGGATTGAAAAGATTCTCTATGGTCTGACATTTCACTGAATACCAACCATACTTAAAAAGTCGATTATGAATAACATTCTTGCCTGAATATTTCTTGATGTATTAACTTAAGTTCAAGTATAACTTACATAACCTAAGTACCTAACAGGTTTTAATGCATTTTTACATCGGGATCTAAGGTAAATGATAATGTGCAGATAATTAACCAAATTAAGACAAGCAAAGTCAACACATGTTGAATGGAAATAAAAATATCAAATTGATGCAACTATTTTCTACATGCTTGGTAGTAACAATCAGGCTGGGATGTTAATTACCTCAACGGCTACTGAGATAAATTATCTATCACGTAACTGCTTACATAGACACTAATACTTGGAAATAGGACAAATGCCAGTGGAAGATGCTGAGTAAGTCCTCCAGACACATCAAAAAACAGATCAACGCTGTCTAGCAGTAATACAGGTAAGTAAGCCACATATGTAATTTAAAATTTCTAGTAATCATAAAGTCAAAAGAACAGATGAAATTAATTTTAATTAAATGTCTTATTCAACCAAAGTATATCCAAAATATTACCACTGTCCACAGGTAATCAATCTAAAAACTTGATTTTTACATTCCTGGAAATTTTATGTAATTTTACAATTATAGCACTTTTCAATTCAGACTAGTTAACACTTCAAGTATACAACAGCCACATGCGGCTAAAAAGTAGGCATTATCTCACACAGAACTTTGTCATAGTAAATGCTTACAGTACTGGAGAAGGAAAAGTGCAAATAATTGTACTGGCTGTGGCTACAAACCAACAGATAGCCTACATGTGCAATGTGAGGAAACTGCTGATAAGTTTATTTCAACTATACACTAATGTTTTATCTCAGCATAAAAAGAGATGTTTTTAACTAGGTATTCACGCATGCAAGTGGGAAATATTCTAACATCAAGACAAAGGAATTCCTAAAATCCTGATTGGGCAGAAAGCATTTAACTGCAAGTCACTCTCACCACAGCAGTTTCACCATTTAAGAAATTCTAGCTATTGGCTCAGTGCCTGTGGCTCAAGTGGCTAAGGCTCTAGCCACATATACCTGAGCTGGCAGGTTTGAATCCAGCCCGGGCCTGCCAGACAACAATGACAGCTGCAACCAAAAAATAGCCAGGCATTGTGCATTGTGGCAGGTGCCTGTAATCCCAACTACTTGGGAGGCTGAGGCAGGAGAATCGTTTGAGCCCAGGAGATGGAGGTTGCTGTGAGCTGCGATGTCACAGCACTCACTCTACCCAGGGTGACAGCTTGAGGCTCTGTCTCAAAAATAAAAAAAAAGAAAGAAAGAAATTTTAGCTATTCAACTTTACAAAAAATAATTAAAATCTTTTTAGCTGTACTTCTTCCTATATTATGCAAAATCCTAAGCCTTTCAACAGCTCTCAATAAGACAGTTGGGGCCATGATTTCAAAGTGGTTTCCTCTTTACTTTTTGAAAATATAAAGCTAAGAAAGCACATTGATTCTTTATTTTAACAAGATCAACATTTTTATTTTATTTTGCATTATAGTCCTAAAATTCAACTTCTCAAAAATCTGCCCCAAAGTAGTTTCCATGTTTCAACTATCTTCGTTGAAACTATCTTATCTACTTTCAACTACTGACTTTCATACAATGTGCATGTTCTCAATGCCATTAAATTATACACTCAAGGCTAAAACAGTAAATTTTATGTTACATATATTCTAGCACAATTAAAACAAAGAAAGGATGGCCTCTACATCATGTGTTTTATGTGTATGTGTGTATAAAACCAGTAGGATAAAGGACTGCATGTTATCTTTCAAATTAATTTTTGATTTGCTAAGGAATTTACCAGATTTTTCAACTGTACTCTTACACAAAGGTGACACTTGTGAAGTCAGAACGTATTTACAAAAAGGGAAAACTTATCTTCTGTGCCGCAAATACTTTTCAACTCAGCTGCTATAAATACTCATCACCATGGTAAACATCCAGAGCAGCTGCAAAACCACTCAAACTACTACCATCCTTTCATTTCGGTCCTGGGGCTAACAGGAAATAGAAACAAGGTCGAATATTTATCTAGTTTTTATGATTCAGGTATATACCTATTCAAGTATGTAAACTCCCTCCTCACCCACACCAAGGATACTCATTATTTGTTAGTACCAAAAGAACACTCAAGTATGTAGTATATTTCCCCTCAATGTATGAGACTGTTTTGCCTTCTAGTAACTTGAAATGAAAATTGCTCAGCATTTGGGTATAGAATAGCTTTAGTGGGTTCTGATTTGGAACTTACATTTTAAAAAAGTAAGTTGGTGGTTCTGGCTGAGGATTGCCAGTCTCAGCCAGAACCTACAATTCAACTCACCTTAAAATTCAACTCAATTTAAGCCTCTCAAAAGAAACAGATTTAATTATCACAGTGCTTTTGAGCATCCCTGCTCTGCCCTGTAACTGTTTAAAAAGCACCACGTTCTTCCATTCATGGTGCAAAAATAAAAATTTGCCTAATGTTAATTTTTTTTGCATAGTTTGAAGCGTATTTAGGGACCGACCTTTCCGTGTCTCACCTGTGAGCAGCCATCTGGGTGTTTGAGGGAAAATCTTAAAGCAAAAGAACCGTGGCAGTACGATTTCACACTGATAAAATACTGGATGGTAAAAATCTCGAAAATGTCTCTTGACTGGAGGTTCTAAAAAACTAACCCTTCATAAAATGACGAAGCCAAGCCGTTGCACAATATAGGCCAGCTGCTGGCACCATGAGAGAACCAGAGTAGGTGGTAGGGAAGACACCACTTGATTCTCACAGAGCACGCCCTTTCCCCAAGACAGAGGGGTGAGAGCCACGTGCCTAAACAATTACAAGCTGGTTCCCTTTCTCAAGTAGCTCTGGGGGGAGGAGGCGAAAGCAGAAAACTGGTTAAGAACTAGCTCTAGGGACCTGGAAGCAAGGATGCCAATTCCGCCGTACTACTGTGCCAGATGTGGCTACAGAAAGGAAGCGTTTCTAAGCACTTCCCCTGTAAGGAGTGGGGTCTCGGTCCATACACAAAGAAGGCGCCACTGCCGCACTGCGCTCTGGTACTCGTAGTCAGATCCCCAAGCAGATGACAGCCAGGAAACTATAAGGTCCAGAGTCACAGTAGGCCCCTCGCCTCTGTCTCTGGCTCTTCCAGCCTCACACAAAGGACCGCGCCACCACCCCCCTCGCCCCGCCCGCCGGGACTTGTAGTTCCCGTTTCCCCTGCCAAGCCGCAGAGGAGGAAGCGGCCAGACTACAGCTCCCAGCAGCCCCCGCGCCCGAGCCCCGCACCCTCTGCCTCCATCTTGGCTGCGGTCGGCGCCTCCATTTTCGCTCCCTCCCCCCACTTTAGTCACCACCACCACTACTACCACGCGCGCCCCGCTGGCCTCAACTCCTCGCTTCGGTCTGCGGCCTGAGATGAGGCCCAGACGGTTGAACAAGGGATGGATGAAAAATCCAGCGGTAGGGACTTTCGGGGTGCGATCTTCTCTATCCGGAGCTCTAGGGGTTCCCACCTTGACTCAGAAGTCTTTCCCGTTAGTCTTGGTCTTCTCATCCGCCCTTAGCTTAGCCTGTTGCTACCCTCAAGAAGACCCTGAGGTTGTACTCACCCCAACAGCTCAGCGCCCCCTCTCCAGCGCCGCCATAAGCAGCACGGCCCGGTACGTAGGAATAAATCTCGCTTCTCTCGCGAGAGTTGCGGGCTTCGAGCGCGTGCACGGGAAAGGAGGCAGCGTACTCCTAATACGCTTGCGCACCAGGGCTGAGTGACGGCAATCAGCGCGCTACGCTTAACCACAACCAAGATGGTGGCTACGTTCTCCTACACTCCTCGCCGGGTGTGCTGCGGAAAAAGCAACGTCTGTGTTTACTGACGCCTCTGGGACGCTAGGGGTGGGGTCCTTTAAGCATTTGTAATTTTTGCAACTGTGACTATGCTTTAGGCCGCTAGACTGAGGTAAAACTTGAGGGCGAACAATTCTGAGGGCATATCTAAGAATGTCTTAAAAGATTTCTTTTTCCAGCGATAATCCACAAGTTCTCAAACCCCAGTTTCTTCTCAAAATGCGAACATGTTTTCTTATGTGTACTACATTAGAATGGTATTAATTAGTATAAAGTCAGGACTTTAGCAATGTAATTGGGAAATCAAAGTGAGACCTTTGTCATCCACAAACTGTGTAGCTTGTTAACAGATGGACAAGGGTCAGCAGGGCTGCATAAAGCACTAGCGAAGAAAAAAAAAACCCAACACCCCCAACTTCTTTCAATTGAATTTTCTGGCTCTCAGAAGGTATTCGTAGTATGTCAGGTAATCAAAGAGACTGAATCAGTGAATAAAAGGTTCCAATCAGGGCAAAGGGATGATTCATCCAATGGGGGAAAAGAAGAGGAAAATAGTTAAACCAGGCCACAAGAATAGTTCAATGAATTATCTCTTCTCAACAAATAGAACATGCTCCTGTGAGGAAAGGACTATTAAGGGATACTTTTCACAGATTCAGTGGCTCTCTGAGGTGGAAGTGATACAGGATTCCACCACTCGGGGCTAGACAGGGAGCCCCCCATTCTCTAGGGCCAGGTGAGTTCAGAAGTCAGACCCCAATTTCTAGGCACAGGCAGACTGCCTTTTTCGGGGCACACCCTCTGGATTCTGATGAGATCATGAACAAAGCAGCCTGTGATGGTTTTTTGGGTGGTTCCACCTTGGGTAAGAGCACACACCCTAATCCATTTAAAGGACAAAGACTGTAAAGGACCAACTGCCAGCCATGTGTAATCCTCTAGACTTAAGACCCCTAGATAAAAGAGCCCAGGAGGAGACTCCCAAGGGAGTTCTTCAGTTCTTTCTCCCTCCTAGAAGCTCTGGTGCTTTTTACTTTTTCTGTATTCCTTTCTAACTTACAATAAAAGTCCTGTCTTATTGGCTTGGTGCCTGTGGCTCAAGCAGCCAAGGCGTCAGCCACATACACCTGAGCTGGTGGGTTCGAATCCAGCCCAGGCCCGCCAAACAACACTGCCGGCTGCAACCAAAAAATAGTTGTGCGTTGTGGCAGGCACCTGTAGTCTCAGCTATTTGGGAGGCGGAGGCAGGCGAATTGCTTGAGCCCAGGAGTTGGAGGTTGCTGTGAGCTGTGATGACACAGCACTCTACCCAGGCAACAGCTTGAGTCTCTGTCTCAAAAAAAAAAAAAAAAGTCTTGTCTTACTACTGATCTGTGGTTTGTGGTTCATTCTTAGAATCCCTGAAACCATTGGCCTACTGAAGAGTAAAATTCCGGTATCAGAAGTATTGGATAAATTATACTCACTGTCTTGAGAACTTTCCCACCCACCTTTCTTTTCTTTCTTTCTTTCTCTTTCTCTCTCTCTCTCTCTCTCTTTCTTTCTTTCTTCTTTCTTTTCGACTGAGTCTCACCTTTTTGCCCTCTGTAATGTCGCGTTACAGCTCACAGCAACCTCCCACTCCTGGGCTTAGGCCATTCTCTTGCCTCAGCCTCTGGAATAGCTGGGACTACAGGCACCCGCCAGAACGCCCAGCTATTTTTTGTTGCAGTTTGGCCGGGCGGGTTCAAATATGTCACCCTCGGTATATGGGGCTGGCGTCCTACCCACTGAGCCACAGGTGCCTCCTCCCCCCCCCCATTTTTCGATTTCAACAAATGTATTCATCGGTATGTGTGATTACTAGGAAGTAGACGGTAGTAAAGAAAAATGGACGTGGATGATCCTGTCTGTATTCAAGGAACTTTCAGTGTAGCATCAATAAATGGTACACAAAAGCAAATCTAAACATACACACCGGAGTTAAGTGCAATGAAGGAAAGATGCACAGAATTAGGTACTATATAACCTATTCTGAGCAAATCACCTTGAGATCTATGAAGAGGCAGTAGCCTATATTTCAGTTCAAAACTGTCCTCTCCACCTTTGTTGGTGTTGGTCCAGTCCCATGCATGCCACCTCTAAGCTGCCTCTTTGTTCTCCTTGATGCCTTCCCATGCTTTTCTAAGCAAAGATAATTTGCTTCACTCTCAATGCTTTCATAACTCACTCTGTTGTCATTATTAGTTTTTACTAGCTAGTAATACATCAGGACAGAGCCTCTGACATTCATCTTTGCAACTCTGGTTCCTGACAGTGCCCAGCCTAGACAATTCTCAAGAGCTTATTGAATGAATGTCTCACTGGACAACGTTGAAAGGTGACCTTACTAACAACCTAGCTAACAGAGGAAAATAAACTATCAAACAGAAAGTAAGGGAAATGAACACAGCAGAAAACTGCCCTTCTGTAAAGAAAACTCACACCCCAACTACCCTCTTTGTTCTGTTTAACTAAAATACCTATGGCTTAACTTGTTACCTCCAGAGTTTTCTCAGCCTTAAGGAACCGTAAGTGGGCAATAGGGGTGTGAGCACCCAGCTACAGCCTTTTGCCTCACTTCCTGTCAAAACTACATCCCAAGGACAAACCCCACCTCCAAAGGAAAGAAAATGGGGGAAGTCTACTCCCTGACACCTCAAAACCTTTCTTATCAGTCTGCTGCCACAGAGAAAAAACAAACACACACTTTTTACCCTTTAAAAACAGCAAGCTGCTTTTCCTGGGCAGAGCTGGGGGCCTGGGGCTACCAGTACCTTCTCTCTTCCTTTGGCCACCACTCCCTCCCTGTTTTTTTCTCTCTCTCTCTGTGAAATAAAATACATTTTTTATATTTGTTATACTCCTGATAAGAGAAATCTTTCCCCATCCTGGGCCATGAGCTCGTCCTAAGTCCCCACCTTAACAAACAGTGTAAATTGTTAGAAATTGAAATATTCTGCTGGGAAAGTACAGAACCTAAATATTTCAAACCAGCTGTTTTGTTTACTGTGTCCAGTTCTTAAATTGAGATCTCCACTTCCCACAATAGATCTAGATTAGAATATTCTAATCTTATGTTACAGAAAAACTGTCCTGAGCTCTTACACTAGATACAAGGTCATATGAAGCTGGGCTAAAAGTAGAATTAGATGTAAGAGCACACATTCTCAAATTTCATAGCAATGAGAAATGGAAAAAAAAAATAGTCTCACTAAATTCTTTCGATACAATTCCTAGTAGGAAGAATAAATTCTTGATTTCTGCCATTAGACACAGCTTCTAAAGATTGTTTTAAACTATATGATCATTTCATCACCCTTATTCTGAATATATTCCAATTGCCTTTAAATTCCTTTTTGATCCAAAATTAGTATAAATTTACGTTTAACATAAAATGCAAATATGTATAAACAAATAAATATACATTTTAGCTTCTAATGCATTAAAGAAAAGTAACAGGTGGCGTTATTTGATTTAAATCACTAGTTTAAGTGATTTGTTACAAGTAGAACCCTTAAATAGAGGTAGGTTCATTTTTAGATCACTACATTTTAAGGCAGTATTGGTTTTTCAGATGAATTTTGAAAAGTCAAAAAACAGCAAAAACACAGTTATGTTTTTATTTATTTATTTATTTATTTTTATTTTTTTATTTTTTGTACAGACAGATTCTTACTTTACTATCCTCGGTAGAGTGCCATGGCAGCACACGGCTCACAGCAACCTCCAGCTCTTGGGCTTACGCGATTCTGTTGCCTCAGCCTCCCGAGTAGCTGGGACTACAGGCACCCACCCCAACGCCCGGCTATTTTTTTGTTGCAGTTTGGCTGGGGCTGGGTTTGAACCCTCCACCCTCGGTATATGGGGCCGGCACCCTACTCACTGAGCCACAGGCGCCACCCTAGTTATTTATTTTTTAAGAGTCTCACTCTATCACCTTGAATAGAGTGCTATGGCATCATCATAGCTCACAGCAATCTCCAACTCCTGGGCTTAAGTGACCCTCCTGTCTCAGTTTTTCTATTTTTAGTAGAGATGGGGTTCTCACTCTTGCTCAGGCTGATCTCCAACTCCTGAGCTCAAGCAGTCCACCTTGACCTCTCAGAGTGCTAGGATTACAGATGTGAGCCACTTGCTGACCTATTTATTTTTTTAAGCCAAAGTTAAAGCAGAAACTTGTGAAAGCACTTGGAAAACTGTCTCCTAATAATGGATCTGGGGAAGATATTTTGGGACGATAGTCAATTTAGGAACAACAACCAGGGAAAAAAATTGGATGAATTATTTTTGGTTATTCATACGTTTTCTACAAACAGACAATGAAATTGATTATGGTTATGTTTTTTTTTTTTCTCTACAATTATAGACAAGCACATCATCTCTGGAGTCTATTTTGAGAATCAAAGTAAATCTCTTTTTTTAATTTTGTTTGTTTGTTTTGTTTTGTTTTTGCAGTTTTTGGCCAGGGCTGGGTTTGAACCAACCACCTCTGGCATATGGAGCCAGCGCCCTAACCCTTTGAGCCACAGGCGCCACCCTCTTTTTTTTAATGTAAAGAGTTTATTTGAAGATATTGATTCATGAATTGGACAACTCCAGACTTCATGGGGTTAGAAGCTCTCCCCTTACACATTTATAAGATTTTCTTGAGCAGTCGTGGGTGAAGTTTTTGTCAGTTATTTGTCAAATGAGAAAAATCAAGTCAATGTAGAGCTTTTTAAAAATTTTAAATAAGTCTAGATTCAGTGAAGATTTTAAGGACCTGATTTTATTCTAACATGTACTTCCTATTTAGGAAAGTTAGAGGACCTTTTTTCATAAAAACTATGATAATATTGGATGGTAAAAGTATCCACATTCAAAGTTTCAGAACGGAAAAATACATCTAAAACAAAAACTTTCATAAAGATTATTATTTTGATAAGAATTAATGTAAGTAAGTAAGATTTGGTCTTAGAGCCCTGTAGTTCAAAACCTTTTATTCCCTACCAGTCCCCCTAACATTAAAATGCATTATATAAATAATAATAACATTAATTTAATAAGGTATTCAAATTTAAATAATATAATAATAGAAAAGTTTTGAATAATGCTCCTCTTTAGAATGTCAACATTGCACTTAGTGGAAGAATTATGTGGACATGTTAAGCTGATGCATGGAAAGTAATCACTGTAACATTGTAGCTCTGGGAGTCAGCCAGAGGGATAGGTGGAGCAAAATTATATATATATATATATGGTTTTTTTTTTTTGCAGTTTCTGGCCCAGGCTGGCCACCACCTCTGGCATATGGGGCTGGCACCCTACCCCTTTGAGTCACAGGCGCCGCCTATGTGTATGTTTTTTGAGACAGAGTCTCAAGCTGTTGCCTTGGGTAGAGTGCCATGGCGACATCATAGTTCACAGCAACCTCCAACTCTTTGATTTCAGCAATCCTTTTGCCTCAGTTTTTTCTATTTTTAGTGGAGACAAGGTCTTGCATATCAGATATTTACATTATAATTCATAACAGTAGCAAAATTACAGTTATGAAGTAGCAATGAAAATAATTTTATAGTTGGGGGTCACTACAACATGAGGAACTGTATTAAAGGGTCGTGGCATTAGGAAGGTTGAGAACCACTGATCTAGTCCCTCCTTAATTCTCTAATTCACTGTTTCCTCCAACATTGTGAATTTGTTATTACTTCAAGACCCTGTTGTCTTCCTGAAATACATCTTGCCTAAATCATCACATATCGGATACTTTCTCATCGTTCAGGTTTTAGCTTAAATGTTACTGACTCACAAAGACCTTTTCTAAAGGGAAAGTATCCACTAAAACATCAATCAATAATATGAGCTTGTTTTATTATCTTCCTTACATGTATTGCTCTCAGGATTAACACATTAATGAATTTAATTGTTTATTGCTTATCTCCCTGAACTATAGCATAAGCTTCAATTCCATTTTGTTCATTATTGTATCCTCCAAACCTGGGACAGTGACTTACATATGCAGTAAGTAATAAATACTCACTGAACGAGTGAATTACACTTTATTATTGAATACAAGGCAGTATTGATTGTATGATATGTCATTATTTTGGGACTGTAAGTTAGAAAGAATCTTGCTATTTTCACTATGACATAATGTTTTCATTGCTTAGAATTTTTATATTTATGAAGAGGCCTATTTTACACTTATTTGAACATTTTGTTCAATCTATTGAACACAGATTTTTATCCTGTGTTCCTCTCGTGCAAACTTAATTTGCTAAGATATTGCTCAAACTTCTTCACAAAGTTTAACTCCCCTGAATCTCCTTTTTATTAATAAATTTGTATTTTACAAATTCCATTCATCAAAAGTTCTTACTAGTAAGAAAAGCCAAACAAAAGGAAAGTGAAGGAAAGACTTGAATGTACATATTTTTAAAAGAAGATACTACAAGAAAATAAACACTTGAAATTACATTCAGCCTCCTTAGTAATAAGGGTAATGATTTTTTTTTTTTTTTTTTGAGACAGAGACTTACTGTGTCGCCCTCAGGGTAGAGTGCCATGGCATCACAGCTCACAGCAACCTCAAACTCTCAGGCTTAAGTGATTCTCTTGCCTCAGTTTCCCAAGTAGCTGGGACTACAGATGCCTACCACAACGGTGGCTATTTTTTTGTTGCAGTTGTTCAGCAGGCCCGGGCCGGGTTCGAACCTGCCAGTGCCAGGGTATGCGGCTGGCGCCCTAACCACTGAGCTATGGGCACTGAGCCAGGAAATAATTTTTTTGAGTTTTAGATTTAGAGAACAGTTTGAAAATAGTACAGAAAGTTTCCATAACTCCTTCACCCAGCTTCTCCTATTAATCTAACTATAGAACAATTTTCAAAACTAGAAAATTAGGGGTGGCGCCTGTGGCTCAAAGGAGTAGGGCGCTGGCCCCATATGCTGGAGGTGGTGGGTTCAAACCCAGTTCCGGCCAAAAACTGCAAACCTTCCCCCCAAAAAACAAACAAACAAACAAAAAAACTAGGAAATTAAGCCTGGTGTGGTGGCTCATGCCTGTAATGGTAGCTTTTTGGGAGTCTGAGGTGGGTGGATTGCCTGAGCTCGTGAGTTGGAGACTAGCCTAGCAAGAGCGAGACCCCCGTCTCTAAAAATAGAAAAAACTAGCTGGGTGTAGTGGCAGTGGTTATAGTCCCAGCTACTTGGGAGGCTATAGTCCCAGCTACTTAGGAGGCTGAGGCAAGAGGACTGCTTGAGCCCAGGAGTTTGAGGTTGTTGGGAGCTATGAAGACATCATGACACTCTACTCAGGATGAAGAATGAAACTCTGTCTCAAAACAAACAAACAACAAAACCCTAGAAAACCTTGACCCAATACTGCTACTTAACCCACAACATTTTGAGTGCATCAGCTTTTCCTCTATGTCCATTTTCTCTTCCAGGATCAACTCTAGGATCCTACGCCACATTTAGTTACTATCCCCTTAGTCTTCAATCTGTGATAGTTCTTCAGTGTTTACTTGCCTTTCATCACTTTAATGCTTTGCAGCACTATCCAGTTCTCAATTTGGTTTTGCCTGATGTTTTCTCTTGATTATATTGAGGTCATGCATTATTTGGAAGAACACTGGAGGTGAAATACTCTCCTCATTGTATTTTATCAGGCAGTACATGGTGTCAAAATATATTATTCGTGCTGTTTCCAAGATCTTATTCCAAGCTGATAAAAGCCATTGTGGTAGGCACAATTCCATTATGGCCATGATGATTCCCACTGTCTGGTGTACATACATTGTATTATCCCTTCCATTTATTTATTTATTTATTTTTGAGACAGAGTCTCACTTTGTTGCCCTCGGTAGAGTGTCGTGGCGTCATAGCTCACAGCAACCTCAAACTCTTGGGCTTAAGCAATCTTTTTGTTTCAGCCTCCTGAGTAGCTGGGACCACAGGCACTTGCCACAACATCCAACTATTTTTAGAGATGGAGGTCTCTCTCTTGCCTAGGCTGGTCTCAAACTCCTGAGCTCAAGTGACCCACTCACTTTGGCCTCCCAGAGTGCTAGGATTTCAGGTGTGAGCAACCACACCCAGACTCATCGCTTCCTTTTAAGCATAAGTGAAAGGATAGCACTCATTTCTTTTATGGTAAAGGTATTATTACAGATATAATTAAGGTCTCTAATTAGTTGGGTTAATCAGGAGGAAGATTATTCTGGTTGGTCCTGACCTAGTCAGGTGTGTTCTTAAAGGAAGTTTTGAGGCAGAAGACAAGGAAAGTCAGAGATATTAGTTCCTATTACTTTGAAGATGGTCTCTGAGATTTACAGCTGCAAAGAAATGGATTTTGCCAATAACCATGTGGCTTAGGAGAGAATCTCAGATGAGATGCTGCCCTGAGCTGAGACCGTGACCCTGAGAAAAGAACTCAGTTTAGCCCTGCATGGTCTTCTGACCTAAAGAATGGTGAGATAAGACAGGGGTGTTGCTCTTAAACTGCTACATTTGTGGGAATTTTTTTTTTTTTAATTTAAATTTTTATTTATTTTTTCTTTATTTTTTATTGTTGGGGATTCATTGAGGGTACAATAAACTAGGTTACACTGATTGCATTTTTTAGGTAAAGTCCCTCTTACAGTCGTGTCTTGTGCCCAAAAGGTGTGGCACACACCAAAGCCCCACTCCCCTCCCTCCTTCCCTCTCTTTGGTCTTCCTTTCTGATTTCATTTCTTTCTTTCTTTTTTAAGCAGGAACTCAACTTTATTGTGTCAAGCAGCCGCTTATATAGAGCATGGGGAAGGGGCGGGGAAAGAAGGCGGGGGATGAGGTGCGTGACAGGGTCGGGCCAATGGCATGGTACCATGTTGGCTGTATCTAGGTAGAGGCAGTTTCAGACCGGGCCTTGCTGAGTTGTTGCTACACCGAAGTAGCTCGATGGATCTACTTCTAGCCAGGCTCCAGAAGTTGTACTAGGCCTCAGGCACATGGCAGGGCCCAACAATTCCCTCTTTTGTTTTTTGTATGACGGATAAACATAGCCCCTGTCTAAGGTTGCCTGCTCTTGCAGTTTCAGTCTTACCCCTCATGGGGATACAAACATCAATGGTTTGGTCCCTGTCTTAGGTTGACTGAACGCAGAGTGATCTTACCCGTCTTTGGGTACTATGAATGTAATCCACCGTGCAGCCTCTCCATATCCTGTCTTAGGTTGTCCCAGCTTTGGGTGTCTTACCCGTCATTGGTGCTATGGAGGGCATGGAAGAATAATAGTTAGATTCTTGGTTAATGAGCCGGTGATATTGGACCTCGACCTGATTTAACTGCCTCTAACCTTTTTTAAGGATACAGGGCCCAAAGTTGAAGGGTAAATAAGGATAGCAGGGGAAGAAGGTAGGGTAAAAAACCATGTATTTAATGTACGCTTATGATAAATATAGTCAATAATATTGTATTGTATACTTGAAATTCTCTAAGAGAGTAGTTTTTAAGTATTCTTTCCACAAAAGGGGAAAAAATGATAACTGTGTGAGATGAAGGATACGTTAATTAGCTGGATTGAGGTAATCTTTTATTTTTTTAATCCTCACACTGTATGGATGTGTGAAAACATCACAATTAAATGTGTGAAAATTTTATTTGTAAATTATTACTCATTATAAGTGGTAAAAAGATAAATATATAAATAGGTTATAAATAAAATCAAGTGAGAGTTGGGAAATCAATGGCGTTTGGGAGCACATATGAACATAAGCCCATTGACAGGGCCTATATGGTGGTAGAGCTGGAAGTTTGAGATCAATGGGAAAATGTGAAGCAAGGATCAGAGCAGAGAAAAAAATTATTTTAAGAAAACAATTATGATGGAAAAGGCCATCATAGCAATAGGTAAAATAAAATGTTAAGGTAAAAATGAACTTGCAACCATGAACTGAATGACAAAAGGAGAATCTCAAAAATAATGTTGTAATTAAAGATTTACAGGGATATTTGTCAGAGGAACAGAACAATTGAAGGCACAACTTAAACTAAAAACTCATCATAATATGCAGCATGAATCACAGAGCAGAGAGAGAAAACAACAAGTCCAATGGAGGCAAGAGAGGCCAACTAGGGTGGTGACATAATTAGTAAGAGAAAACAAAAGATGCAAAGGTCAAGTGACTTTCAGAACTGGTGTAAACGTAGAAAGCAAAGGAGAATCTGGACCAGAGATGGTTGCGTTTCAGTCTGATTTACTGAAAGAAGGCGGGTGGCAAAAAGAAGACTTATGTAAAGTAAAAATATGTTTTCACAGTTTTGATATGTTCATATGAAGAAGCTTTCAAAACAAAACAGTTGAAAAGGTCAAGTGTGAAGGTTTGAAATTTAGAAATGAAGATGGACCAGTGACACAGTTATGGGAATTATATTCCAAGAAGCATTAGGGAGAAGAGGTAGAAATGGATGAAATCCCCTGAAAGAGACAATGCTGAGTTACATATTCGGGAGGGCCAGTAATAGACCGTGGCTTGGCATATGTTCAGGAGATGAGGAAGGAGTAAGCAGCAAAGGAGAAAAAGGAGGAATTTCCAAAGAGTAGAAAAAAAAAAAGAAAGAAAGAAAAAGGCGATAGTATTCCATATGCTCACATACAAGGAACTACTCAATATGGAGGACCTAGTGATACCATTCCAAGTTCTAGGAAATAAAAGTAGATAATAAATTGATGAAAAATGTTAAAGAATTAATTAAGACCAGAGTTACTATATAACCCAGCCATATGTTTAAGTAGTAGTGTATGCCTATTTCCTGAACTCTTGCACATATTTGGATTTTGACCACTTATATTTTCAAAGAATATAAAAAGAAGGGTTTTTTTTTTCTTTTTTATTGTTGGGGATTCATTGAGGGTACAATAAACAAGATTACACTGATTGCATTTGTTAGGCAAAGTCCCTCTTGCAATCGTGTCTTACCCCCAAAAGATGTGGCACATACCAAGGCCCCACCCCCCTCTGTCCTTCCCTCCCTCTGCTCTTCCTTTTTCCACCCCAAGAAGAATATTTTTATTAAGTACTCTGCTTCATTTGTCATTAGAAGTCCCTGAGACATGTGGGTGAAGTTAGAGAAAAGGGATGATAAAGAGGGTACCTTTGAATAACCCAATATGTTCATTTTGTTTTTGTTTCATAAGGTGAGGTAGTAAAGTGCAAGTAAAATGATTCAAATCATCCAAAGAAAAATTTGAAAACAAAAATAAATTTAGCCATAAGACTGAAAAAGAATAGAATAATAAACTTATGTCAATTTAAATTTATCTTTATAACTACAAAGCTACAGCTCTGGAAAGGAGCGCTAGTCAATTAAATTTCAAACTTTGTCCTTCCCTACAAACTCAGATGTGTATAAGGAGACAAATGGGCACCTCAGTGAGACATATTATTCTCCTGATCACCAGAGACTCATATTCAAAAGCACAGGACAAAAGGAAATTTTTTAGAAGATGCAAACTTGATTTTAACACTCCATGGACCAATTACCTATACCTTCCTGCAGTGGTGCCAACATTTGAGATAAATTTCCTCACAACGTTGCAAGTATCAGCAGTGTTTTGACTTTGATAACAAAGACTTATAATTAGCATTAAGAATCTTTTTGAAAGACTTGCTTGTGATATTTAGCTTACCCTGGAGGATACCATTATAGTGGTGCTGTGTTCAAAATATGATTTAAACCTACCTCAAAAGAGTTTTCAAAGGGATTAAAGAACTTCTAATTGCCATTTATAACAGGCAAAAAGCAAGGATGCATAGCTGCTTGTGACACATTATCGTGAAATAGGGCACTAAATTAGGATAGAAATCTGCATTTTTATAAGTTAGAAAAAGTATAATAATTATCCCATTTTATAGACATGGATAGAAACACCTCTGAAAGTACCACAACTGTGCATAATTATTTTATACATGAGAAACCGGTTAGAAAAATAAAAATATAATTCATTTTTAAGTTTATTTTTACAATGGATCAAAGCTTGGAAACTAATTACTATGGAGTACTTGATTACCAGTCTTGGCAATTTTTATTAATGCTGTTTAACTTCTTGTAGTCACCTAACTAACTGCTAATTGGAAAGTGTAAAGAAAAAATAGGAGTTAAAATTCATGTGTTATTAGTGTATATTGCACTATTCAGGATAGAAGTAAGTCCAACTATTTAAAAACATATATCTGTTTATTTTAGAAGATGTTGACTGTGTAGGTAAGCTATGTAGTAGGCAGAGTCAAACCAATATCCTTTTCCCTTTAAAGTGGTAAAATATAAAATGAGAACGTCTACATCCAGTCAATAGGATCAATACATACACAAAAGGAAAATATCTAAATACAGAGTGATTTTTTAAAGTCTCTCTTAAAACATCAATAAACTAACAAGACAAGAATTACTGTCCAAAAAATCTAGGAAAAACTGAGAATCTTGAGATACAAACCCAGAACTGAAAACTATGTTAATCCTGAGGGTATTTCCAACCCACAGGAGCAACTGCAAAACTGTTGGTGACCTGATAAAACTAGGGCAATAAAGTCACATTTTGGGTTTGCTCAGAGTGAAAAGGCAGGAGAAGTCCCTTGAACCAAAATCGCCCCCTATATAGTCTGGTTTCTGATGCTGAAGCTGGAAATCTGCCAACAACGTTTTTTCTTAACTAGCCAGATCTTTATTTGGCTGCACCAGTACTGAAGACCAAAAGGAGCCTGAAAGGCAAGAGAAGGCATTTAGTCTTGTTTGTTTGCAGGTTGCTACTGTTAGTGTAACTCCTGGGAAGGAAGAGCCCTTCCACCAGCTGTGTATTGTTGCCACTAAGTTGTTTTCTAGTAGCCCCCAAACTAGAACCAGTCTCAATGTGCACTTCAGAGGTAGCAGCATTTTCTAGGCAGCAGCCCCCTCTCTCAGAAATCTTCATCTCTGTTCTGTGGCTCTCCTCCTCTGATAATCTACCCTTTACTCCCAGCCCGTTGAATGTTGTTCTCTCTCTTTCACCTCCTTGCTTTTTGTCTGCTTTTGCTTCTCTGACATCTGTTTGATCAATTCCCTCATATTGCATTATCTCTGAAATATCCAGTGTAATTTCCCTTTTTCCTGAACACTTTCTGACTAACATAACTGGGTCCTAAATGGATCTAGAAGAGCTACACTCCTTTGCAAAGCATGAACTGAAAATAAATGAACCCTTAATAAGCCCATGTTTTCATACCCTAGGTGACCATAGAAGACATCGAGCCTTGAACTAGGATTAATCTGGTCCTAAACTGGCAACATCCTTAGTTTCCCTCACCTGGAAGCAAATGGAAATTCATTATGTAGAATGGGACTACAATCCTATGGTTCAAATTTTTTTCAAAATAATTTTCAAATACTAATCAAGTCACATATCAGACATATAAGATATAACACAACACAATGAGTAAAAACCATAAGAAATTGGTGGGGGGAAAAACTTGTGAGGTATTAGCTATTAATTATCAGAATTACCAGCAATAGAATATAAAATAATTATAATTACTTTAAAAAACAATCTTAAAAATGTACTGAAGGAATAAGAAACACAATAAAACAGTACACACTATTTGAAAAGAAGAAAAAAAGCCTTAACTATGTAAAATATAATAGGCAAATGTAAGAATTCAATATATAATGGAAAAGAAAATTAGTAAACCAGGCTATGGAAAAGAAAAATGTTATCTAGAATGTAGCACAGAGAGACAAAAGAATAATACATATTTCAAGTAAGATACCTAGAGAATAAAGTGAAGGGTCTAACCTCAATTTAACTGCTAAGCCAGAAAAATATTGAGGAAAGAAAATGGTAGAAACAACACAAAAAGAAATATTAACAGCCAAATTTTCAGAATTGATGAGAATGACTAATCTATAAATTCAAAACCCAATCCATCTAAGAGTGCAAGTTAAAAATAAATCCATTACGTAGGTCCATTCTAGTAAACACTGCAGAAAAAAAATAAAACCATTATAACGTCTTAAGAGTAGCTAGAAGGCGAAAAAATGTTATCTTCAAAGAAGTAATAATTAGATAGAAGATAGTTTACCAACAGCTCCAAAACCAAACCAAAACAATAACAAAAAATCAAAAACTGAGAAAAGACTGGGATATGTGCAGTGTGTTAAACTGTCAACCTAAAAATCTATACCCAGTAAACAATATTTTTCAAAAATAAAAGTGAAATAACAGCAAAAGAAAAGCATTATAGAATTTATCACCAGGAAACCTCAATCATAGAAAACACTAAAAGATAAACTTCAGGAAAAAATAAAGTATGTCAAAAATGATGTAGTAAATAGGTGGGCAAACATGAAAACAATGCAATTAACATAACAGTATTTGTGTATAGTTCCATTTATAGCACTAAAACCAAGTATCTACTTTTATTTTCTAGAAAAATTAAAGTGAAAAAGGGTGGGGTAAAATTTTTTTCCTCTTAACTGAGAAGCATTTTCATTCCAGTTACCTATGGAAATTAATTAATTTCACCTATTAGAAGTTTCACTTTCTTTTTCCTCATCACATATCCTATTTTGATCAATGCTTTAGGGTAGATTTTTTAAAAAGTCAATGGGTTTGTATTGCACTTGGAATGGTAACACAGAAAATACTGCACAATATGGTGCGAACCAACATGACTTTGGTTTGAATCTCAACCAGGGATACCCAAAGATTCAGATCTGACTTTGATTTACCCAAATCTACTGGTTAGAAAAACTCCCAGTTGCCAAATTTCTACCTTAAGCTTATTTCTGGGATCCCTGAACTTGAGCTTGGTCAGTGACTGTGTGATCTCTCATAAGTTACCACTGTATGTAACTAAGTACCACTTAAGTATCATCAATATTCCAGGAAAAAAGGAAAGTCACTCACTAAAGATTCTTTCCTGAGCCTAATCCCACCACATGTGCCTCCTCTGAGAATTTCAACCTGCCATAGGGCATGACTCCTCATCCTTGACATTAATTAGATGCATCTTAATTTTCATTCTACTTAACACTGTGCATATGTATGCACATTTTTCTGATATCCTTATGCATAATACAATTTTTTTTTACAGTCTGCTCCTCAACGTTCAGATAATGGTTTAAATCTTGGGGTAGGAATTCTTTAACCTGCATCAAATGATACAAGGAAATAAAGAACATAAAGAAGGATATGACCCATTTCTAGATTGTGAATATCTGCACAGTCCTCCTGAGTTTTTCAAGAGAGACTTTAACTTTTTTCTTTGCTCTCAGAAAAAGCTGGTTGTTTTATTTCCATCACATTGGAGCAGAGGATGAATAAAGATCTGACTCTGAAAGTAAGCAAAAGTTACTTTGGTGAAACTAATCCATCCAACAAAAAGGAAGAATTACCTGTATTTTACAAATGGGTATAAATTAAATAATGAGATGAACAAACAACAAATTCCAATAATCCAAACAAACTTTGACTCAGAATATAAAAGAAAAACTTACCAATTACAAAATATAATAAATATTAATCTTGACTTTCACCTTTCTTCCATCCTTGTACCCTGTCCATTTTGACCTCTGAACTAAGCCTCAACTGCACCTGGAGTTTCTAAACATGCCCATGGAACCCTGCATTCTCTAGTTTGCCTATCTTAGATCAATTTTGCTTATATCTAACCTTCAGTGGTCTCACTGATCAGCATTTGCTACTTGACCAGACATCCTGATGTTGACTATTGTAGTACCGTGTATTTAAGTATGAAGTAAGTGTGTATCATCAGCCTGGATTTTTTTTTTTTACTTTGACTATCAATAATAATAAAGCCACATATACCCATAAGGTACCCCATAAGCTCCACGAGGCCTGAGAATGTATTGTTAGGGTTTCCACAGATGTGTTGCCAGTGAGTAAGGACTTGATAAATAGTTAATAACTATCAGATTGATGAGTGACTACTGAATTCTTCATAAAATCTCTACTGCTTGTTACTTTGGGAGATAGAAAGTATTATTCAAATATTATTTTATTGAAATTAATATTTCCAGTGATAGGATCATTCTAATATCTTCATTCATCATGAGGTTCCTCCAATTTGTTTGAGAATGGAATTCACCTTATTGACACAGAGAACTCAGAAATGTACCCCAGAAATCTACTGGGATGCCCAAAAAAATATATACACATTATAAGAGATGTCATCTGTGTATTTCTTATTATGAGATGTATATATCTTGAGAAACTTTTGTAATTGTGGAAGTCAAATGTGACTTGTATTCATCTTTTGTTATTGATATATATTGAGTATTAAAAATTTAATATAGTTTTTTCTTTCTTAAAGTGTGTATACATTTTTTGGCAGCCTCTGTATACATGTTATTTATCAAGTGCTAGTAATCTAGCAACTTTAGGAGATGTTTCTTTAACAAACTGGTTCACTGTAACTGAGCCAAGTCAAGGGTTTGAAAGAGAGGGTAAATGCCCAGCTGGATGTGCTGCTCTGGCATGGTAGACCTAGTTGAATTTTGACAGCACAGCAAAATTTAACAGCCAGAAGAGAGCCATTGGTCCACCAGAAGAAATGAGGCAATTATAAATCACTATTACCCTGGTTCAACTTGCTTATCTTTCCATATTGCGCCAAAGTTTCATGCACTGTCTTCTAGTTCCACAAAATCAATTCTCAATATTTCCTACCTTCATTCACTCATTTATGCTTATCTTCTCTGAGTTGGTTAATGTGTTGCTAGTTCTATATCCCAAACGCTCATAAATGATCACCACTTAAACAGTGATAAACATTTGCCCTAGGATGTGTCTCAGATTACTCAGCACTTCAGAGCCAAAGCTTGAATCTGGAAAGGAGTAAGGGCATTCTTTCCCTCTATCAGATTCTGGTTACTACAGCTGAGATCCTACCGCAGAGTTTTATTCAGCATCCTAACTACAGTCATATCCAGGCAAAGAATATCACAGTCACCCTCTTATTTAAAATATCTATCAATATTTACTTCATTTAAGATTCATCATTTCCCTAATAACAATTTAAAGACAAGGTATGCTTGCAATAGTTCTGTTTTGTTCAAGATTGCCTCTGAAAATGAAAATACAAGGAAGATTTGCCTATGGGAACTGTAAAAACTTAGGTAACTATCCTTTCACTTCAGGCCTTAAGTATAAATACCTTTAAAGGATTCTGAAACAGCAAAAGAGCACCAGGTATTACACTAACGACTAAAGGCACTTTTTGACAAGCCTCTGTTAATGTTCATCACTTTTCAGATTCCTTTACTCTATAGACTGGACATTCAGCATCTGAAAACAAACTTATGTCAAAATAATACAGCAATAATTGCATCCACCTGATGCAAAATGTAGACCTTCCTGGACAAGCAATTTGTGAATAGAAGGTCTATTAAAGAAGGGAGGCAATTTGACATGGTCTGATTTTGCCTCTCTGATTTTTCGGAGAGCAGCTTTCTACCTTATTTTTTGCAATGCTAACAGGGTCACTTTCCTCTCATTTGTCAGAATCACATCAAATGAAATAAGATTTTCCCTGTTTATTTCTTGATTGGTAATATCAGCCTTTCTCACTATTAGCTTATCTCAAACTACAGCTGACTGCATTTGATAATATAAACAGATGTATGTTCCAGCCTGAAAATCGGAGAATGAACCACATGACTGGCTATAGTCCCTGGCTAGTATGGGAGCTTTGACAAATGTTAGGCTGCTTGATGTTTGCATTTCAGCCCAAGAAAGGAAAATGGTGGTTACTGAAGTCAGTCATGCAGCAGTAGCATAACGTTTGTTAATCTGGGATAAACTAAAGTAATTTTTAAACAGTTTGTGATTGCTGTAAGGATAATAGAAAAATATAGAAAAAGATTGAAAAGTTTTCTATTTTACTTTGTAAGAAATAAATAAAACAAGCTAATGTTAAAACAAGCTTGAAAGCCATGGTTTTTATCCTGGAGTTACAGCAGCTGAGTTCACTGCTTCTTAAGAAATGTTTATTTGTATACTCGTATGTGGGGAAAATGAAAAGAGCCTTAGCAAAGTATCACAGGAATGGAAGAAAAAGTATCCAATGTACTCAGCCCTACTATGAAACTAAACTATAGCCTTCACATGAAGGCTATAATCCAACTATAGCACAAGATTATGAGGAAAGGGCCAAGGAAGGGGAAGGGAGGGGAGAGTTTAGGATAAAGGGAGGGTATTGGGTGGGGTCACACCTACAGTGCATGTTAGAATGTGTACAGGGGAAACATACTAAAGACGAATACAAATGCCTACATATAATAGCTAAGAAAATGCCATGAAGGCTACGTTGAATAGTTTGATGAGAATATTTCATATTGTATATGAAACTAGCACATTGCAACCCTTGATTGCACTAGTTTACACAGCTATGATTTAACAATAAAAAAAAAAAAAGACTGACCTGAAGGAATTAAAAAAAAAAAAAGAAAATCTTACTCTTGCTCAGGCTAGTCTTGTACTCATGACCTAAAGCAATCCTCCTGCCTCTTTTTCCCAGAGTGCTAAGAATTATAGTCCCCTGTGTCAGCTGAGGCTTTGAACAATAAGGAGGTGTTGAAGTGAGTACATTCACTTATTATTAGCTCAACTATTCCTTCGGCCTATTTATTGAATATCCACCATATACTGAATATTATCCCAGGTGTTAGAAATGGAAAAACGTATACAATAGGGTCATTACCCTCAAAGTAATTCCAGTCTGGTGAGGGAGAAAAACTAAGACATATAAACAGCTAAATTGCAATCTTTCTTGTCAATGTGAAAGTTGTTAGAGTCAAAATGGAGTCATGGTGGTACCCGTAGCTCAGTGGGAGGGTGCCGGCCACATACACCGAGGGTGGTGGTTTGGAAACCTGCTCGGGCCGGCTGAGCCAACAATGACAACAGCAACAACAACAACAAAAATAGCTGGGTATTGTGGTGGGTGCCTCTAGTCCCAGCTACTCAGAAGGCTGAGGCAAGAGAATCAATTAAGCCCAAGAGTTTGAGGTCACTGTGAGCTGTGATGCCACGGCACTCTACCCAGGGTGACAGCTTGAGACTCTGTCTCAAAATAAGTATAAACAAATAAAATAAAATAGTGTCACCTGTATTAAAGAACAAAAACAAACAAACAAAATCACCCTGTCAAATAATGCTAGGGAAGTCTACCTCATAACAAAAACTATCACAAAAGACGGAAAACCCACAACCTTACACAAAGGCCATCACAAGTTTACACAAAAAATACTTCTGTGAGGGCAGCTGCCCAGCAACTGCCTGTCCAACCTTGAACTAGGTCCCACCCTTGTTATGAACACTTAACAGCCAAGGATTATTAGCCCCAAGCAACCATATAAACCTCATTTCTCCTTTAAAAGCTGTAGTCTTTCTTTACCTCCCTGAATACACACATTGTTTACTACAGCACATGCATTCCCATTGCAATGCGCTATTTTGAAATAAATATGTTCTGTTAGAAAGCCTCTCTCTGTGTTGATATTTAGGTTGATGGTAAGTGCCGAAGTAAGAGAGTGGGATCTCATTCCCATGGGATCACAGAGCTGGAGGGATGCATGAGCCGTATCTAGAAGGGGAAAGAGGAGGTGCTCAGAGGAGGGAGGAGGAAAGGATTTGTAATGAGGAAGAGGGCACATTTCTAGGCAAAGTAGGGACCTGTTTACCACTGATCTGAAAGAGAACACAGTCTTTTTTTTGAGACAGAGTCTTATTTCGTCACCCTGGGAAGAGTGCTGTGGCATCACAGCTCACAGCAACCTCAAACTCTTGGGCTTAAGCCATTCTATTGCTTCAGCCTCCTGAGTAGCTGGGACTACAGGTGCCCGCCACAATGCCTGTCTATTTTTTTGTTGCTGTTGTTTCGCAGGCTCGGGCTGGATTAGAACCCGTCAACCGCAGTGCATGTGGCCGGTACCCTAACCACTGAGCCATGGGCACTGAGCTAAGAGAATACATTCTTAGGTTTAAGGAATAAGGACAAATTTGAAGTGGTTGGAGGATAAGGTACATGAAATAGCAGGTAAGATAGCAGGTAAGTCAGGACCAAACAGCTACCCTTTTGTTTGGTGGTGTTAACTGCTGCTCTGTCCTTCTTTAACACTGTATGTGAAAAGGGGTTTGATGAATTTTAAAGTTCTTGAGAGGCTCATGTGTATACTCAGGCCAAAATTTGTGTATGGCACCCTCTATCTTGTGTCAGTTAGTGGTTTCTTTCTGATGCATACTTGATATATTCAACTGATTATGTGAATATTCTGGCTTGGCGCCTGTGGCTCAAGCGGCTAAGGCGCCAGCCACATACGCCTGAGCTGGTGGGTTCGAATCCAGCCTGGGCCTGCCAAACAACAATGATGGCTGCAACCAAAAAATAGCAGGGCATTGTGGTGGGCGCCTATAGTCCCAGCTACTTGAGAGGCGGAGGCAGGAGAATCACTTGAGCCCAGGAGTTGGAGGTTGCTGTGAGCTGTGATGCCAAGGCACTCTACCAAGGGGGACAGCTTGAGGCTCTGTCTCAAGAAGAAAAAAAAAAAAAAAAAGAAGAAGAATATTCTCCTCTTTCCTCCCCTCCAAGCCAAAAGGTGAACCATCAGCCTGGATAAGGAGTAGGGGGCCAGCTGATGTTCCTCTCTCCTAAAGAAATAACTCCAGTCCAGCAACCTGTTTCCAGTATGTGAGCAGCGTGAAGACAGGAGAGAAAAAATACAGAGATGCTAAGGAAACAGTTTTTTCCTAAAAACATGTTTTAAATTGTTTTGTTTTGTTTTTAATTCGAAAGCAAACTTTTCAGCAGCACCCTCCAAATAAAGAGTAAACAGTACAAGGGGTCGCTCAAGGGTTGATGGCAGGAACCAGCATATAAATATGTTGACTCAGTTGACTGTGGTCTTTTCTGAATACATATTAGAGCCCACAGGACTGCTCTCCCTGGTTCTGGAACCCGCACAAACAATTGGGTTTGGGATTTAGGAAAAACAATGGAAGATTTTTAGACTTGATGTGCATATGCCCATAGAAAACTATAGCTTCCTTCCACAGGGACAGTGTCTATTAAAAAGAAAAGTAGCATATTATACTTCTCTGATTTATGAGAAAATTGAAGAAGCCAGGCATAGTGGTTCACACCTGTAATCTCAACACATTGAGAGGCTAAGGCAGGAGTCCAAGACCATCTGGATAGCAACATAGGAAGACCTTGTCTCTACAGAAAAATTTCAAAGAGGAAAAATAATTTTGAGTGTATAATTGGTAGATATGTATTTTCAGAATAATAAATCCCGTTAAGAAGATAACAATTTGATAATGTAATGTACGGTTTTAACATTGAAATACGTGGCCAATGGTTAAACGTGGCCAACTTACAGGGAATTTTAAACAATCTTAGTGAAAAAGCCTGTCTGGATAGAAATCAACAAAGTAGTCAGGAGAGGCCGTAAGTGAGCGAAGAGGAAAAATACTGCTGGAAAAAAACAGAAGAGAGTGGTGGTTACCAGGGAACATGTATCTATTAGTCACAGCAGGCAAAGTGCCCGGAGCCCACAATACTTTTAGAGGCCCACAAGAATGACTGAATTTGTGTTTCATCTAAAATCAGAAGAAAAAGATGAATACGTTATAATGAACCCAGCCTGGATTGTAACTGTGCAGTTTTAAAATGCAATTTAAAATATTGTTTTATGAAGAAAGGAGCCCACTAAGCAAAGGTGCTTGGACCCACGAAAGTCCTTATGTGGTCCTGGCAGTTGCTATGTTGTCTCAAAGGCCCACGAAAATAGAATGCAGTGGTTAATGTGATGCCCTAGGTCGCAGAAATCAAATGCTAACAATTCTATGGCTGAGCCGCCCTGTCTACATAGCTGGGGGATCTCAGCCCACCTTGCACAGTTTCTCCAGCTCCTTCTGGGGACCCTCCCAAGTGTCTGGTGACAAGGCCAGTCAGATTTGTCTGTGCTGCTCTTTCCATCACCAAGAAGCCACATCGGGAGTTGCCTCACAAGTGTTAACTTTCACTGGTAGGTACTTCGGCTTCTACGTCCAGGTGCTGTTACCAGAATTTCAGCCCCTCGAGCTGCCCAAACAGCACTGCGGAACCTTCCGTCCCTACCCAGAGCTGTGCTGTAGACACCCAGGAAGGGGAAAGAGCCTAGTCCACAAATCTGGGAGGCGTGTTTTCGCTGAAGTCCTGTACCTAGAGCCTCCCTGAGGCCTTCATGTAAAATAGCAGCTCCACAACGCTTATCTTAATCTGGACATAAATTTAGAGTATTAGCCTGGATTACCTTCCTCTGAATCATGTGATGGGATGGGTGTGTGTGGGAGGGGGCAGTGATGGATACTCAATGCAATTGAGGCACTCCCAGCAAAAAAGAGGAAAGACGATAAATCGGTGAGTAATAATGTCTGATGGAATAATATAGGCTGGTTACAAAGCGTCTCTGAGCCTACAGTTTTCTGATCTGTAGAATACCATTCAAAATATCTACATAAAGTTTTGTGAGGAATAAATGGGATAGCAAATTACTTAGCATATAGTTAAGTGCTCAACAAATACTCATTCACTTTCCTTTTCATTGAAACAAATGTGTTCAACCACATTTTTTGGAATACCCATGATATAGCAGGCTCTGGAACAGGCATAGGTAACATGGTGGTAACACAGACATAATTCCTGATGCTTAAATTCTTTAAGGAATGCAAAATAATGCACAAATATTGACACACAATAATTAAAATTGTGATTATGGGCTCGGCGCCTGTGGCTCAAGTGGCTAAAGCGCCAGCCACATACACCTAATCTGGCGAGTTCGAATCTAGCCCGGGCCTGCCAAACAACAATGACGGCTGCAACCATTGTTGTGGGTGCCTGTGTTCCCAGCTACTTGGGGGGCGGAGGCAGGAGAGTCATTTGAGTTCAGGAGTTGGAGGTTGCCCTGAGCTGTGATGTCACAGCACTCTACCCAGGGTGACAGCTTGAGGGTCTGTCTGAAAAAAAAAAAAAATTGTGATTATGCTGAAAAGAAGTAGAGGCAGGTGTCATATTCAACCCTTTGATCCTTTCTTTTTTTCAATTTAGAGGACAAAGAAAAGGATAGTGTTTCATTCTCCTGAGCATCAAATATAGAAGGAGATATTCATCAAACCCTGTCCTCTGCCCCTTCAGGCAACATTGCCTTTTTCACTAGGGAATGATAATTTTAATTGTGCTTTCCTTCCTATCTTAACTTGGCAGGGGTAATTTCATTTTTGCAGACTTCTATCTCACAGAAAAATTGTTTAATCCCTCTGTTTATCTGTGGTTGAAAACATAAAAATGATGTCTTCAATGAATCTCAACAAATGGTAACAGCCACAAGTACAGAGTGAAGTCATAGGCATAGTTTTAACCATTTTTTTTAAAAGTCAGAGCAGAATAGTATATGTGAAAATCCTAGAGCTATATCTCTTTCCGCACTGTCACAAACATCAAACAGAAGCACTACTTCACATTTGTAAATTATGTAATCTAGCATTTCCTCGACTTGGCTATGTATCACAATCCTTTAGGGAGCTTGTTAAAAATACAGATTCCATCAATTCTCATTATTCACAGATCCCGTGTTTGCAAATTTGCTTACTTGCTCAGATGTATTTGTAATCCCCAAATCGGTAATTTTTGTACTTTCATGGTCACTCAGGATAGAGAACAAAAACATTGGAATTGCCCAATGTGCATGCTCTCGGCTGAGGTCAACCTTCTTGTTTCAGCTCTCATACTGTAAAAAGCATCCTTTGCACGGTCTACTGAGTGCCACAATTTTGCATTTTTGTGTTTTTGTCAGTGATATGCTGTTTAAAATGGCTTCCAAGCATAATGGTGAAGTGCTGGGACTGCATGTGAGGGATCGACCCTGTTCCCCAGCTACTTCAGTCATGTGCTTTGGTGGTGAGGAAAGAATACTGGCTTCCTAAAGGTCAAATTTCCTGAACAGAAGTACAGAGGATGCCAAAAACACATTTATACACTAAGAGAGAAAAAAATTGCATTAAACTTGTAACACCAAACTCACATTGGACTTCTGCAATTTTAAGAGATACAATAGGCTCGGCACCTGTACCTCAAGCGGCTAAGGCTCCAGCCACATACACCAGAGCTGGCGAGTTCGAATCCAGCCTGGGCCTGCCAAACAACAATGACAACTAAACCAAAAAATAGCCAGGAGTGTGGCGGGTGCCTGTAGTCCCAGCTACTTGGGAGGCTGAGACAAGAGAATCACTTAAGCCCAGAAATTGGAGGTTGCTGTGAGCTGTGATGTCACGCACTCTACCCAGGGCAACAGCTTGAGGCTCTGTCTCAAAAAAAAAGAAAAAAAAAGGAGGGGGGGCGGCACCTGTGGCTCAAAGGAGTCGGGCACCGGCCCCATATACTGGAGGTGGTGGGTTCAAACCCAGCCCTGGCCAAAAACTGAAAAAAAAATACAATATATGAGATAACAAATGTTCTTGGTATAAATTGATCAAACAAGCTGAATACACCTTTTTCCTTTCTTAAACTGTGTATACTTTTTTTTTTTTTTTTTTCCCCATCCTCTGTATTTGTGGGCAGGGGAAATAAAATAAGATAGGACATTAAAGTCAGGGGCAGCCTTTAGTTTCCAGGATGGTTTTGTTTCACAGACAGAATAAAGACAAGCTCAATTCAACCAAATGTTAGAAGGTTGTGAGTGAATACATATTTTTTTCCTTCTATTGTTACAGTTTCTGTTTGAGGAAAAGAATGTCTAAAATGCACTTTCTTTTCTCTTTAAGAGTAATTAATAAAGACTAAGCAAGTTTATTGACTTTATTGATTTATCATGTATTTAATGAGCACTTATGGGAAAGTGAACCTGGAAATTCAAAAATAAAGAGGTTATAGTCCCTGCCCCAATGGGAAACAGTTTAACATGCATTTTTCTGTTAAAAAAAAAAATACAGCCACAGCTCTACCTAACAAAATCAAATATTTTGACCTGGCTGTTTGTACCCTCACATTAACCTGAAATAAATTTACTTAAAATTAAAAAAATAAAAAATACAGCCACAGGCTGATAGAAAATACTTGCAAAATTTATATCTGATAAAGGCCTGTTATCCAAGATATAGAAACAATCTCTAAACTGAACATGAAAATGAATCCAATAAAAAAAAATGGGCAACAGACCTGAACAGACACCTCAAAAAGATGACATATAGGCCAGGCACGGCTGTTCACATCTGTAATCCTAGCACTCTGGTAGGCCAAGGTAGATGAATTGCCCTGAGCTAACAGGTTCGACACCAGCCTGAGCCAGAGCAAGACCTTGTCTCTAAAAATAGCTGGGCATTGTGGCGGGTACCTGTAGTCCCAGGTCCTCGGGAGGCTGAGAGAAGAGAGTCACTGGAGCCTAAGAGTTTGAGGTTGCTGTGAGCTATGAAGCCATGGCACTCCACCAAGAATGACAAAATGAGACTATCTCAAAAAAAAAAAAAAAAAAAGGTGACATACAGATGCTCCATATCATATGTCATTAATAAATTTTGAATTAAAACAATGAGATACCGCTATCCACCTATTAGAATGGCCAAAATCCAGTACACTGACAAGACCAGATGCTGGTGAGGATACGGAGCAACAGGAACCCTCAGTCACTGCTGGTACAAATGCAAAATGGCACAGCTACTGGAGAAGACAGATTGCCAGTTTCTTACTAAACATATTCTTACTAGAAATGCACAATTACATCCCTTGCTATTCCTCAAAATAGATGAAAATGGATGTCCACATGAAAATCTGGATAAACAGCGATACATCCAGACAATGCAGTATTAAGTATTAAAAAGAAATGAGTTTTCATTTCTTTTTAATGAGATTTCATAGAGAAATTTTTTTTTTTTTTTTGAGACAGAGCCTCAAGCTGTTGCCCTGGGTAAAGTGCTATGGCATCACCGCTCACAGCAACCTCCAACTCCTGGGCTTAAGTGATTTTCTTGTCTCGGCCTCCCAAGTAGCTGGGACCACAGGCATCCTCGACAATACCCGGCTATTTTTTTGTTGCAGCTGTCATTGTTGTTTGGTGGCCTGGGCTGGATTCAAACCCGCCAGCTCAGGTGTATGTGGCTGACGCCTTAGCCGCTTGAGCCACAGGCGCCGAGCCGAGAAACTTTTAATTCATATTACTAAGTGGAAGAAGTCAATCTGAAAAGGCTGTATACTATATGGTTCCAACAATATGACGGGCTGGGAAAGGCAAAACTATGGAGATGATAATAAAGATTGCCATAGGTTAGTGGGGAGGGAGGGAGGGAAGGATAAATATATGGAATGGAAAGGATACTTAGGGAAATAAACTATTACGTTAAAACAGTGGATGGATGGATGGATACGCGTCAGTACTCATTTGTCAAAACTAACAGAGTGCACAAACACACTGAGAGAAACTGATGCAAACCGCAGACTTTGAGCGATAATGACGGTCCATGTGGGCTCTTCTGTTGTACCAAATGTACTTCTCTGGTGGAGAATATTCACAGTGGGGAGGCTAGGAGTAGGGATGGGAGGGGTAAGGGCAGGTGAGAACCTGGGAATGCTCTGTACTTTCTACTTGGTTTTGCTGTGAAGTTAAAACTGGTCTAAAAAAATGTCTTCTGTTTTTTTTCAAATATAATGAACTGCACATATACATGCATGTGTCAGTCTGGTGGCCTCTTTAGATAGGAGTGACAAATTCCACCCAGGGTACTAGGGAAACCAGAGAACAAAGTGGTTACTTAAGCAAAGCAGCAGGTGACAGGGACAGTTGGGAAAGACTTCAGAGAGAAGGTGATGTCTGAGCTGACAGTTGAATGATGAGGGCAGATTAGTTCGGAAGCCTGGAGAAGTATGTTTGTGTCTAACCCAGGGTGCAACGTGAATTAGGACCTTTTCTGATAGAAGTGCTTTAAAAAACCCTGTGATTTCTCTTAAGCAATAAAAAAAAATTAAAAAAAAATCACATGGTTGAAGGGGCAAACAGAACATTCAAAAAATTAAAAAAACAACAAAGCAATTTATTGGACCATTTGAATGAGCAGGCCGGGGCTCGGCTTGTTCCAGGGCCCAGAGGACAGCCCCACGACGTGGTTTGTAGGTCTCCATTTCTCCTCATTGCTGGTTGAGTCTCCTGCTTTCTTCCAGCTGAGTACAGCAATCCCAGCACCTCCTTACTCTCAGTTCATATTACACATGGACAAAGCAAACAGGCTGAAAGTGAAAGAAGAGACTGTTTCCCCAGACCAGTGTTTTACCAAATGGACACCCAGTTGATACCAGGAGCAAGATTCCCAGATTATTAGTATTATTATTGTTGCTTTTCTTGTTATCAAAGTTCAAGAGTTGAGATCAGAGGAATGGAAGGGAGAAATGAAAGGCAAAATCATCTGTACCCATACGGTTACTGACTTCACCAACATAACTTCACTATTCCGGAAACTCTTGCCCTGGAAGATAAAGCTTGCAAGTAACTTCATTTTTCACTCCATAAACATCTTCAAAGCGCCATCAATAAAAAGTATCAATTAACCAGTTTATACTCTAAGACTGTTTGAACCCTTTGCCTCAGAACCCTTTCTTTGCTATGTCCTTTAATCCTAAACTATTTTATTTTGATCATTAGCCAAGAGCCCACATTGTCAGATCAGCTATAACCAGAACTCAAAACCTCATACACAGCTTGACTTGGCATTTCTCCTACTGAAAAGCTACCGAGACTCTGAAGATGGAGCTCTCCCTTACTACAGTGAGCAACAGACCCTGCTTTGTCCTCTGACCAGATTGTTTTGGTGATATTTTCAGGAAGCCGGTACTCCAAAGCAAGCAGCTCAGAAACTGGCAGCAGTCCAGGTGAGAAGCGCTGAGGGACGAACAGGGCTGGACAGCAGGAGGGGAGCTTTTGAATAGAAGCTCAGTGAAGGACAGAGGAACGTTCAAGGTCGCCTCAGTCTGGTAGCTCAGTACCTGGCTAGACCACCGTAGAAGTATTTCTAAAATAGAACCTTCTACTGGGCCAGGAAGAGTTTACTAATGAGTCTAATGACAAAGAAAGTGAAGTATAAATACCCAGTAACATTAAGCCAGTGACTAATGGTCTCCATGTTTGGCAGAAATTTAAAAAAAATTGGTTTCTGTTTCTTAATCTTAACGATCATTGGGCCTTCACAGGAAACGCACAAAATTCTCTAAACAAGATCTTCCTCCTCCAAAATTGCTCATCCGAGTTACTCCCACGGCCAGATGCTCAGAGGGAAGCTACTGGAGAGTGTGAATCCTTTCAAGTCCTGCTGCTGAAGGGGAACATCTGCTTCACATTGGCACACTGGAGGAACCAAATCATTATCACCTACTCCGCAATTAAATTAACATTCAGAAATCAAAATTTCATGTATAAATTCCAAGGCAAAACTTGCTAATCTACATACCCTGGGAAGTCAGACTGATAGTGCCCTATAGAACCGGTTACTCTTCTGGAAACTGCTGCAAAGGTTCTCTTCTCCCAGACCAAGGTTTACAACTGGGATATCTTACAGGGTTACATAGAGAGAGACACACACTGCAAAGCACCGAAGGTAAGATCCAAAACATTTCTGTAAGGAAAAGTTCAGTGGAGAAAAAGCCTGGCTCCTCCTCCCTAAAATAAGGGCTGGGGATGGGGAAGGGGGGGAGGGGGGTATAAGGCTCCCTGAGGCAAACCACGTGTGGAAAAAGATCCAAATTAATATTCAGCAAGTGACAATTTTTTGGAGCTGGAAGGAATTGCTCTCAAAATATCAAGATGTGATTTTAGGGAAATTCAGAATGCTCCTTTCTGTTTAACACTTTTTTTTCCATAACTGAGATCATATCAATCTTACTTCTCAACATAGTCTCCTAAGTATCAAGGATGAATTATTTTAAAAAACAAAATACCAAAACTGTTAATTTGGTAGATAAAAAAATTAAGTTTTATTTTAATTTGGACTATTTATTCAATTGCAATTTTTTATATCAGCCATTTCTATTTCACTTCTGTGTTTTAAAAATACAGCACACACTTTGGGTTCTTGTTTAAAATGTAACACTAAATGACAAAGTTTCACAATTCCTGGTAGATCTTTGGCTGAATAGTATCAGCTTAGCAAAATAACAAGAAAATTTTTTTCAAATTTTCATTTACTTTGGTCATATGTGACAGCGCTACAGTAACCCTAAATCATCTATCTTTTGGTGAAAATAGAAAGTAAAACCATATGCTGTGAAAAATACCAATACTGAAACAATCTGACACACACCTAAAGCTCCCTCCCCGGGCCTCCCAAAATTCCACGTGGGGCAACAGCACACTTCTTTCCTCCTCACAGAAACTTTTGAAAAAAGATTGGAAACTTACAACCAATAGGCAGATAACACAGAAGACCCAAGGACAGAGACCAGGTCCTTTCAAACAAAAGCACATGTGACATTAGGATGCAGCATCAGGACATAAGTGGACCCAGTGAGCAACAGGCCTCCTTTCTGGGGTCAGTGAAACTTACCGAGTTTTCAGATTCATCTCAGAAATTATGAAAGTAGATTCCCTTCCCCTACCATTCTTCCCAACCCAAACCCACTTCACTCTTTCTTCTTAGTTCTCTGTGCTCATTAATAGCAATCAGGTCACTGGAGAGTTGAGACAGTAATATAGGGTTCTGTGAAAGTAAATTACTACCCAGCTTACAAGCAGGTCTGGGGAAACTGGAGGTAAGAATACAAAGACAGATCTTTGAAAACACTGAATGTTACTCTCGTAGAAATTAGAGTTTTAAAAGATATCCTTGTGAGCAATTTAATAGTTTATAAAAATAATTTTAATAACCCGATGATTCACAGAAATTGTCATTTTTTTGAAAACAAGCAAAAATAACACAAAAATTTTAATGTTAAATCAAACCCAGTTTAAGCTCCCTGAGATGACATAGAGACAGTACACAGCACAACGTTACAGCAGAAAATGAATGTTTATAAGGATCACTTAGAGCAAATCCAACTTCTATTCCTTCCTTCCTTCCTTCCTTCCTTCTTTCTTTTTGAAAGAGTCTCACTCTGTTGTCCCAGGCTAGAGTGCTGTGGCATCAACCTAGCTCACAGAACCTCAAACTCCTGAGCTCAATCATCCTCCTGCCTCAGCCTCCCAAGTAGCTGGGAGTACAGGTACCCACCGTTAACACCCAGCTAATTTTTCTATTTTTTAATAGCAACAGATCTCACTGTTGGTCAAGCTGGTCTTGAACTCCTGAGCTTAAGGGATCCTCTCGCCTCGGCCTCCCAGAGTGCTAGGATTCCAGGCACTTTGTGAGCCACTACACTGACTCAATTTCTATTTCAATAAATATAACATGAGATAATTTTTATCCTTATAATTGTTTGTTGCTATAAATTTATCCATCCAGAAAAATGGTCATATTTAAAATTCTCAAAATAGGCTCAGAGCCTGTAGCTCAGCGGCTAGGGTGCCAGCCACATACACTGGCGCTGGTGGGTTCAAATCCAGCCTGGGCCCGCCAAACAACGATGACAACTACAACCAAAAAATAGCTGGGCATTGTGATGGGCACCTATAGTCCCAGCTACTTGGGAAGCTGAGGCAAGGGAATTGCTTAAGCCCAAGACTTAGAGGTTGCTGTGAGCTGTGGCACCACAGCCCCCTACCTTGGGCAGCAAAGTAAGACTGTCTCAAAAAATAAAATAAAATTCTCAAAATAGTTTTGGCACAGCTCAAATTTTCTCATTTTTGTTAAGTCCCTGAAGTCTTTTGACAGTTGAGTTTTCGCACTGGCCTCTTCTCCAGCACCCCTTCTCCCGAATGCCTTGCTGCTCACCCTGGCCTCACAGCTACTTTGTCTCCCCCTGAGGTTGACTCTAGGGCAGCATTTACTGCTATCAGTTTTCCAACCAACTGTGCTCTGCAGAAACCTTGCAGCTTCTCAAATGCAAAGACTGAAGAGTTCCTGCCCCCAAAAGGACCTCAGACAATTTTTCTGATGCTTACTGACAGGGAAGAAGAACCAAATGCCTCTGATTAATCCTAAAATTGCCTACAGCGGCCGGCGATTTAATGTTTCCAAAGCTTTATGCCTCAGGTGCTCATCCAGGCACTGGATGGCAAAGTGGTCGACATCCATGTCAAACTTATTGGCAAACAAGTGGTGCGTGTGCAGCATCCAGTTCAAGTCTCCAGCTCCGAACACGCACACGGCACGCACGTGGGCCCCGGTGCAGGGTGGGTAGGGAGCACCCTTAGAAATATCACCCTCATAGTACTGCCACTTGACAAACCTAGCCACCGAGAGCATGTCCGACAAGTCGTACTTATGGCTCAAGGAGAGAGAGCCAGGGACTTCAGGGATCCTTTGGATAGTGGCCCAGAGATACTCATCAGGGCTGTACGTGTCCTGCGCCCACTCCATAAACTTTTGGATTTTTTCATTTTCTAGCACATACCTCACATATTCCCTACTGACCACAAAATAGGCACTGCCTGAGAAAAGGGGGGTTTCAAGTGGAGGATGCGTCTTGACAGTCCCCGTGTTGGTCAGCTTTCCATCAACAACCGTATACCGTTTTCTCCACCTTTCTTCTTTATGGAGCGGCATCTTCTCGGTTTCAAGGTTGTTCTCGCCCATGAAGGACTTGAGCTTCCTGATAATTTCT
>CAUYPK010093329.1:0-17374 GCA_963574355.1 Loris lydekkerianus | reverse complement strand
TCTTCCATTCTTGAGATACTTTACTAAGAAGAATATGTTCCAGCTCCATCCATGTAAACATGAAAGAGGTAAAGTCTCCATCTTTCTTTAAGGCTGCATAATATTCCATGGTGCACATATACCACAATTTATTAATCCATTTGTGGATCGATGGGCACTTGGACTTTTTCCATGACTTAGCAATTATGAATTGGGCTGCAATAAACACTCTGGTACAAATATTTTTGTTATGATGTGATTTTTGGTCTTCTGGGTATATACCTAGTAGAGAAATCATAGGATTGAATGGCAGATTTATTTTTAGATCTCTAAGTGTTCTCCAAACATCTTTCCAAAAGGAACGTATTAATTTGCATTCCCACCAGCAGTGTAAAAGTGTTCCCTTTTTTCCACATCCACGCCAACATGCCAACATCTCTGGTCTTGGGATTTTGTGATATGGGCTGATCTTACTGGAGTTAGATGATATCTCAAAGTAGCTTTGATTTGCATTTCTCTGATGATTAAAGATGATGAGCATATTTTCATATGTGTATAGGCTGTGTGCCTGTCTTCTTCAGAGAAGTTTCTCTTCAAGTCCCTTGCCAAGCCTGCGAGGGGATCACTTGTTCTTTTCTTGCTTATACATTTGAGTTCTCTGTGGATTCTGGTTATTAAACCTTTATCAGAGACATAACCTGCAAATATCTTCTCCCATTCTGAGGGTTGTTTGCTTGCTTTACTTACTGTGTTCTTGGCTGTGCAGAAGCTTTTTAGTTTGATCAGGTCCCAGTAGTGTATTTTTAAAGCTGCTTCAATTGCCCGGGGGGGTCCTCCTCATAAAATACTTACCCAGGCCGATTTCTTTAAGGGTTTTCCCTGCACTCTCTTCTAGCATCTTTATAGTTTCATGTCTTAAGTTTAAATCTTTAATCCAGTGAGAGTCTATCTTAGTTAATGGTGAAAGGTGTGAGTCCAGTTCCAGTCTCCTACAGGTTGCCAGCCAGTTCACCCAGCACCATTTGTTAAATAGGGAGTATTTTCCCCACTGAATGTTTTGAATTGGCTTGTCAAAGATCAAATAATAGCAAGTAGCTAGATTCATCTCTTGGTTCTCTGTTCTGTTCCAGACATCTACTTCTCTGTTTTTGTACCAATACCATGCTGTTTTGATGACTATTGATTTATAGTATAGTCTGAGGTCTGGTAGCATGATTCCTCCTGCTTTGTTTTTATTTCTGAGTAATGTCTTGGCTATTTGAGGTTTTTTCTAATCCCATATAAAACAAAGTTTTATTTTTTCAAGTTCTTTAAAGTATGATAGTGGAACTTTAATAGGGATTGCATTAAAATTGCATATTGCTTTGGGTAGTATGTACATTTTAACAATGTTGATTCTTCCCAGCCATGAGCATGGTATGTTTTTCCATTTGTTAACATTTTCAGCTATTTCTTCTCTTAGAGTTTCATAGTTCTCTTTATAGAGATCGTTCATGTCCTTTTTTAGATAAACTCCCAAATATTTCATCGTCCTTGGCACTACTGTGAACGGAATAGAGTCCTTAACTGTTTTTTCAGCTTGACTATTGTTGGTATATATAAAGGGTACTGATTTATGAATATTGATTTTGTAACCTGAGATGCTGCTGGATTCCTTGATCACTTCTAAGAGTTTTGTAGTAGAGTCCCTAGTGTTTTCCAGATATACAATCATATCATCTGTGAAGAGCGAAAGTTTGATCTTTTCTGACCCTATATGGATACCCTTGATAACCTTTTCTTTCCTAATTGTGGTGGCTAAAACTCCCATTACAATGTTAGAGAGCAGTGGAGACAATGGGCAGCCTTGTCTGGTTCCTGATCTGAGTTTCTTGTAGTACTCAGAGATGAACTCTTGTATCTCTATGGCATCTGTTGTTATTCACCCTCTTTTGTTTCTCATTGAGGTTATTAGAGATTTTACTTTTCTATTTCTAGTTAATCTGGCCAAAAGATTGTCAATTGTTTTTTTCAAAAACCAACTCTTTTTGTTAATTATCTGAATGATTTCAATTGTCTGAATGATTCTTTTGTTTTCAATATTATTAATCTATGGTTTAATTTTGGTTATTTCTTTTCTTATGCTGGGTTTGGGATTAGACTGTTCTTCTTTCATGAGTTTGTTGATGCGCTCTCTGTTTTTTTTTTAATGTAGGCATATAATGTGATAACTTTCCTTTTAAGACTGTTTTTGCTGTATCCCAGAGGTTTTGGTAACATGTCTTTATTATTGTTATGTTTGAGAAATTTAAGAATTTCCTCTTTTATCTCTTCCTGAACCCAACTATCATTCATCATAAGGTTGTTTAATTTCCATGTCTTTGTGGGAGGATGAAAATTTTTATTGGAGTTGAGTTCCACTTTTATTGATTTGTAGTCTAAGAAGATACTAGGTATAATTTCTATTCTTTTAACTTTGCTGAGGTTTGATTTGTATCCCAGGATGGGTTCTATTTTGGAGTATATACTATGGGCTGACAAGAATAATGTATATTCTTTAGATTTGGAATGGTGTGTTCTATATATGTCTATTAATCCCACTTGGTCTAGGGTCACATTTAAGTCCTTTCTATCTTTGCTTAATTTCTGTTCAGAGGATCTGTCCAATTCTGTCAGAGGGGTGGTAAAGTCCATGGCTATTATGGTGTCATGGGATATCATATTGTTCAGACCCATAAAGGTCTGTTTCATAAATATGGGAGCATTTCAGTTGGGTGCATAAGTATTTAAAATTGAAATCTGTTCTTGTTGAATTTTTCCTTTGACCAGTATAAAGTGTCCATCTTTGTCTTTCTTAACTTTAATTGCTTTAAGTCCACTTGTATTTGAAAATAAATTCTCAACCCCTCCTTTCTTCTGATTTCCACTTGCTTGAAATACTGTTTTCCATTCCTTAACCCTGAGTATTCCTTTGTCCTTCAAGGCTTCCTGTGTCTCCTGGAGACAGCATATAGATGCTTTGTGCTTTTTTATGCAATCGGTCAGCCTGTGCCTCTTCAGTGGTGAATTCAATTCATTAACATTTATTGAGAGAATTGATAAGTGTGGTGGAGTTCTATTCATCCTATTTTGTGAAATTCCATTATATATTTTTATTCTTTGAACCATTGTAGAATCTAAGTTTTGACCTTTACTTCTGGGTGTTTACTTTTCTGGTGGGCCATTGTGATGGTCAGTATTAAGAAGAGGTCTAAGAATTTCCTACAGAGCTGGTCTTGTGGTGAATTTCCTCAGTGTTTGTATATCTGCAAAAGATTTGATTTCTCCACCAATTCTGAAGCTTAGTTTAGCAGAATACTGAATTCTGGGCTGAAACTGGTTTAAGAATGTTGAAGGTGGAGGACCATGCTCTTCTAGCATATAAAGTTTCAGTTGAAAAGTCTGCTGTCCCCCTAATGGCTCTGCCTCTGTAGGTCAGTAGGCATTTACTCCTGGTTGCTTGTAGAATTTTTTCTTTCATCTTGACTTTGGAAAGGTTCATTACAATGTGTCTTGGAAAAGCTCTGTTTTAGTTGAGATGACCCGGGGTTCAATATCCATCTAAAAGGAGTGTTTAGTTAAAGACCCCAACTTCCCTAGTTCATGTCTTTAGTAAAAGATGAGATGTTTCATGTATGATAGTCTCTGGTAGGGCTTCCATTTGGATGGGACAATCTTCTTCCCCTTCAAGGATCCCTATTATTCATATGTTTGAATCCTTCATGGAGTCTCATAGTTCTTAAGTGACTATTCTGCTTTCTCTCTTCTTTTCTGCCTCTTTGACCTACTGGGTTAATGTGAAAACTTTATCCTTTAGCTCTGAGGTTCTTTTTTCTCCATGGTCGAACCAATTTTTGATACTTTTTACTATGTCTTTACATTCCCTGATTGTCTCCTTCATTTCCTTAAGCTCCGCCATATCCTTTTTACATTCTACATATCTCTCATCCGACTTTTGGTTCTTCCTTTCTATTTCTCATTCATTCCCTTTATTGTCTTTATCATCCATATTTTAAATTCTCTTTCTCTCAAATCCATTAATTCTTTATTTGTGGAGTCTTCCACAGTAGCTGACTCATGATTCCTTGGGGGAGTTGCTCCTCATTTAGCTTCAGATGAGAAGTACCCTTCTCTGCCACCTGTAGGGTCTCTCCACATTGCCAAGGCTGCTCTTGAATTCCTGGTCTCAGGTTATCATCATGCATAGGCCTCCAAGAGTGCTAGAATTATAGATCTGAACCACTGCATCCATTCTATAATGAGTTGATAAATGGGAAATATTAAGCTGCTTTCAAGGTAATTTGGGAATGTCAATTCTAAATAAAATCCAGTGCTCCCAGTTATGGGATAGAAGGTGGCTTAGCACGTGTTAAAAAACAACTTAGACTGGGGCAGTGCCTGTGGCTCAAAGGAGTAGGGTGCTGACCCCATATACCGGAGGTGGCAGGTTCAAACCTGACCCCAGCCAAAAAACTGTGGGGAAAAAAAAAAAACTTAGACTATTAAAAAACAATCTGTGGTATCAGATAAGTTGGATTAGAATCTAGCCTTTATCATTATTAGAAATATGACTTTGAGAAGTAACAACTGTTATCTGCCTCATTTTGCTTACTTGTAAAACAGAATAATAAGAGGAAAGAATCCTTGTGGTGGTAAGATGATTGATTTGAAAACCATTGTCTCTTAAAGCTGAATTGACACCTAGAGCTTTGCCCAAAATTGAGAAAAAATATTTTACCTATGTCAAAAATGTGGGGCAGAGCTGAATGGGATGATTGGAGGCTAAAGTCACCTACCCATGCATACACCCCTTCTTTGGACTTGGCAACAACAACAAAAGGTGTGGAATTTGTACCATACTGAATGTTGGTGAGGGCTCAGAGACTAGATAATTTCTGAAAGGAGAAGTGGAAGGTCATAGTACAGAAAAGAAAAAGGAATACCACATGCAAAGGAGACTAATAATATAAGAGGGTCAAGAATAGGAAAAGGTAATAGTCTTGCTTGAGTTAAATCACCTCATAACATCTTAGCCATTCTCTCCCAAATCACATACTGTCAAACCTTGCCTGGTTTGAAAACAGGGATCCAACCATTTCTTATATTATTAATACAGACTTTTTCCAGAATTTAAAATGTTTTTGCCTCAGTAAAAGATGTATAAGGTCAACAATTGTTAGAGGACCTTCTCACCAAGATGGAGCAGGCTTGGAACCTCTTTGTAGACATTGAGACTTTGAGGAACCAATGGATGTTTAGATTCCCTTAACCCAGACAGAAATACAATAAGACCATTTTCTCAACCTCCTTCTCCTCTGTGGGTCAAGAAAAGAAAGAGCCTGCCATTAGAAATGCTTGCAAAGTGCTTAGCATTACATCTGGTCTAGAGTTCAAATATATTCAATGAAGATAGACAGTGAATCAAATCAGCAGAATTTCTTACTCCAAAATTTTGGAATGAGATCTTCAGCCCAGATGTAGAATGTTTGGCCTATACCTATTTGGAAGGCTGGCTTTGCACACTACATCACTTCTGGGGCATCAAAGAGGGTTCAGGGATCCCTATAAGTCTGTAATTTAATGTTTTATTCATGATAAAAGAAACTTTCCCCTGGAAAGGAAAGGTGAAAAAGACAGACTTATTACCTATTAGCAGACTTGTACAGCTTCGTATGTGTCAGAGTTTGTCAACACTGGTGCTATGGACACATTAGACTAAATAATTATTTGTTGTAGGGGGCTATCCTGTGCTTTGTGTGACATTTAGGCATACCTTGACTCAACCTGCTAGATGCCAACAGTACTTCTTCCCCTTGTGACAACCAAAAATATTTCCAGAGATTGTCAAATGTTCCCTGCCTATAAAATCTCTCTGAATTGAAAAGCACCATTTTCCTGTGGCAGAAAACCCATCTCAAACTGAGTCACAAAAGGAGCTAGCTGGTTTCTGTGCTGAAAAAGTTTAGGCATGGAACCCACTTCAAGAGAAGCTGGATGCAGAGGTTCAGAATCACCTCTTAGATTCCATCCCTCTCCCTTTTCCTGGTTATTTCAGTATTAACTCCATTTTTATGCAGTCTATATAAGATTATTACCAAGGATTCTAAAATTGCATCTTTCACTTTGAAGATCACAAAGATCTCCTTTTCTTCGATGGTCAATTTGTAATTCTAACCCTCATTGGGCTGATCTGAATCTCAGGCCCATTCCTAAACTTATGGCAAGAGTTGTCTGAAATATAGAGATGGGCTTATCTGGGTTACAAACCCACTCCTAAATGGGCACAGGGTCAGTCTTACCCAAGCTCATGTGTGGGTGGGATGCCTTTCCCCAAACAACTTTGGTTCTAGTATGAGAGAAAGGTGGGAGTGAGAAGTACAGGGTTGGATGCAAAAATTTACATGGGCCTCTACAGGTAACCTGCCCCCAGGATGCATCAATGGGGCTTGCAGTGCTTTCATGGTAAAAGGCAGGCGAGACTGGATGCTCAAGCTACACCCCCGGACGCCAGGCCCCCTTGTTAAGAAATATTAGTTACATAGCCTTGGAGAATCAATAACACTGAGGAATTGAGACAGTGCATAATTCATTCCCTTAGAAACTTTTCAAAATTATTACCTAGCTTTTGCAGATGAGGATTTCTTTACCTACTATAAATTAGGGGATAAAAAAGAAAGAAGAAAAAAAGACAGGGAGAAAACTTGAGCTGCCTGACAATTATCCTCCGTGTGCATCACTCACACTGCAATCACACCCACACCGTGTGCCAGCGTGCACCGGCAGCCATAGGCACACACGCTCTCTGCACCCTCGGCCACCCTCTCACACACCTGCCCCCTCAGAGTCAGCCCACAGGACTGACAATCACCCAGGCAACTCAGTGCCACCAAAGCCTTCTTCCCCCACACCCCATCATTTCCTAGGTGACCAAATCCCCAACATGCAAGATGCTGCAGAAAGAGAAAGGAAGTGCCCCCACAGACACAAAGCAAATCCAGCTGCACAGAGAAAATGTGGTCTTGGTAGGTGGAGAAATATTTCTAATGCACTTTCCCAAAGGACTGGCTGCAGGTGAGGAGCCTGCCTCTGGGGCTTCATTTCCAGTCCCCTTTTCAAAGCACGAGATACCAGCGGCATTCACTATATTTCAGTAACAAGTTTGGGCCCCCCAAGCACAGGCCATGCTTTCTTGTGTGCCTGAGCTAAAAGACAAACTAAACACAGGCATTACTGAGAGAGATGAGCAGCGTATGAGGAGGAGGGGAGTGGAGACAGTGCCAGGAATCCAAAGAGCAGTCCACCCCCAGGGAGCTGGGTGCCAGGCTCTGTGGGATGGGCAAGAGACATAAATAGCATTCTCCTGGATCCCTGTGGGGCCGGCAGTGGGTGGGCAGTTGGAACCCTCTGTGACCCATTTAGAAGAAAGCTTTCCAAGGGCTGGAGCTGGCCTCGTGTACAATGAATAGAATAATAATAGAGATATTATTTCCCGGTTGTACATGGTAACAATATTTCATTTCGCCATTGAAGTAGTGTTGTGAGGATCAAAGGAAGCTAAATATACAGTTTCCATTGAGTAGAGCCTGGCTTAGAGTAAAAGCTCAGGAAATATTAGCCAATAACAATGAGAGGTTGTATGACATTTAAAAAAGGAATAGGAAAAGAAAAAATAAAAAAAATAAAAAATAAAAAGAATAGGCACTTGCATTCATAACCTAATTCTACCACTTAACTTGTCCAACCCAATGTTGAGCATCTCCTCTGACCTTCAATTTCCTCAACGTTATTTCATGAGGTTTCTATGAGAATACATCATTTAGTCTATGTGAAATCCTCTTAGCTCTACCTGATAAGATTCAGAGGTAGCTAGTTGTGTTATCATTATTTATCAACACTACCATCAATCTATGTGCTCTTTCCCTGACAAACTTTTATTACACTCAGTGTCCTACTTTTCTTGATTCAACACTGTGTAGTATAAAGATCTATAAGGACAGGAACTATGTCCATTTCACAGATTAAAAATTGGGGCCTAGAGAAGCTCAATAACTTGTCTTTATCCAAACAGGAAGAGGCAGTTAAGAGACATGCTGCTTTTTGAATTCTTAAGACAATGCTCATTGCATTGCACCACGACACCTCCAGAGCAGAACTAAGGCCACCAAGTGATCCATGACAACAGCAATGGCAGCTGCTGCTCATTGAATGTCTTCCTAGGCTAGAAAGGATGAACATAGACAGATCCTGAGAAATCCTGTCAGCCAACTCTGTGAGTCCTCAAAAATCTGTTTTAGGTATACATGTCTCCAAATATCACTTCTCTGTAAAAAGCATGCTTTCTGGCAAGACCAAGTCTCCATCTAATTCACAGATGCACCTTCCTTTATGCCGTTTGGAAGAGTCAATTTCTGCATAGCTTTCTACCAGAGCTTTCCTCTTACCTCCCCCACTCTCCTCAAAGTCTTAAAAAAGAAGCCTTCGATCTTATATTCAGCGGGGTGAGTCACGGGGGAGGAGGCCAGCTTCCTCATCTCCCCCTCCAAATAAGGGTCCATTTTATTTTGACCTTCCCATTCCATGTACCAGGACATTAACAGGACATGGAGATCATCCTGGGAAGACCATGCAGCGGGAATACCTGTCTCTATTTATGTATCATGCAGGTTGGAAACCTCTTTAAGGTCTAAAGTATCTCTCTTTCTCCCATGATAAGTAACATTTCACATGGTATATAGATAGTCTACATCTACAGTTCCCAAACCCTGGGCCATGGACTGGCCCTGGTCCTTGGCCTATCAGGAACCAGGCTGCCCAGCAAAAGGTGAGCTGTGGCCGAGGGAGTGAAGCTTCATCTGTGTTACAGCCACTCCCCATTGCTCACATTACCTCCTGAGCTTTGCCTCCTGTCAGATCCCACCACCACCAAGTCCATGGAAAATTGTCTTCCATGAAACAGTCCCTGGAACCCCAAAGTTTGATGATTCTACCATTCAAGAGTTCTTCACTCTTTTCAATAAGAATACTGCTCATCAAGTGGTCCCTTTGGATATGAATTTGGGTGTCAAACTGTGGGCTTGTTTGATGAGTGCCCAAATACATTAGCAATTTCTAAAGCAAAATATTTAAAATAAAAATGATTGTGAATCAACTTATTATACAGTTTAACTGTACAAGGCTAAAAAGAAAGACCTATTCTTAAAATGTCAGATTTGACAAGATAAGAGAAATTCAGAGAGGGATTTCAAAAGCACACAAGTGATACTAAAGTCTGATGTTGCTCCTCTGACACAGATATAAATTGAGTCCTATTTATTAGAAGCTTTTATAGGAGGAATGAGAGATGGATGTAGATCCTTACATCAGAATCAAGAAGTGAAAGCTTATTTTGCTTAAATGCTATATTTCAAAAATTGGAGAAGTATAATAGTATTTTTTCTGAAGGGCATCCATTATTCTCCTACCTAGCTCAAAGTCTCTAACCAGAGTTTATAAATAAGAATAAACTCTATCAGTGGTCAGAAAAGTAGAATTTTCAGAATCAACCCTTTATAATTTCTTCCATTTAATTCATACCTTGACCTGGAAATCTCCTCAAGTTCCAAATGAAATCCACATACATTTGTGTGCTTCCTTGTTTATTTTCCTCATTGGGGGTTAATATTGATCATCTGGGGCTGTAATCCCCACCCTCCTGGGACCAATACCAGTCCATGGCCTATTAGGAATGGGCCACAGCAAGAAGTGGGCAGCTGGCCAGCCAGCGAAGCTTCATCCTGCCCCCCATCATTCACATCACTGCCTGAGCTCTGCCTCCTGTTAGAAAAAGCAACAACATTAGAGTCTCGTATGAGCACTAACTCTACTGTAAACCACACATACAAGAGATCTAGGTTGTTCATTCTTTATGAGAATCTAAGGCTTGATGATATGAAGGAAAAATGCAATGCTCTTGAATCATCCTGACATCCTCACACACCCCTCTCCCAGTCTGTGGAAAATTGTCTTCCATGAAACCAGTCCTTGGTGCCAAAAATGTAGAGAACTGCTGAGTTAGGAAATGCTTCTGGCCTTTTAGAGTTATAAGAAGGCAAGATCCAGTATGGCACATGGGCAGGCACAAGTGGCTCAAATTCCACCAAAAAGTAGGCAGGTGACCCTAGAAGAAACACTTTTACTCTCTGGGATACACTTGTCTCATTGATAAGAAAATGCTTATAGGAATAGATAAAGGAATTAGGCACAAAAGCTCATGGGACAAACTGAGAGTCAAAGCCCTGAGAGCCCATTAGATATCATTAATGAGCTCTAACTGTGCAGCAGTTTCAACGACTGACTTTATCATCAACTTCACATGGTCATTTATTTGATAAACATTTACTGGGCATGTATGGTTCTACCCACTTCTCTAGGGATATGACAAAGAACAAGACAAAAACCCTATCCTTTTGGAGTTTATAATCTGATGGAAGAGATAGACAACAAACAGGTAAATTTTTTAAATATAACTTTATCTAGGAATAAGTTCTGTGACAACAATAATGTTCTCCATCACCAGCAGTTTCAGGGAAAAAGTATGGAAAACAAACAAACAAACAAACAAGCAAAATAAACCCACAGCCCAGGCAAGCTCAGTGTCTTCCTTCTAAATGGTATCATCTCCCATTCATGGAATATGACCAGAGTCCAGAATAGAGAAAAATAAATATGTTTAAAGTAGTTGATTCATGAGGAACTAAGGAAATGACATAATGAAAAAAATATATTAATAAACTGAAACTAAAATTGTGCTCAATACACCAAAGGGAAGGTTGAAGATGTTCTAGAGAAGAAGCCAGTATGGTGTTCAGCCCTGCACCAAACCAAGATCCTCAAGGGTAAGAAAATGGCCCCCCAGTGGGTCTTACCAGCAGGCTCTATGCAAGAAGCAAATACATACATCTCCCACAGAAGAGCATCCCCAATTAATATTCTCAGCCTTTCACATAGAAAGCCCAACCAAATAAGATCTATTAGACTTCAATTAGAATTGCAACTACAGAACATAAAATACAGGAACTATTTTAAAAAACTTAAAAGACAGACTAAAGGATAACTATGCAGTAAGCAATCAGAAACTTTCAAAAATGATCAGGCAGATGAAAAAAAAGGTCAAATGTGGGAAGGCTGAGGCTGGTGGATTGCCTGAGCTCATAAGTTTGAGACCCACCTGAGCAAGAGCGAGACCTCGTCTGTAAAAAATATCCAGGCACTCTGGTGAGTGCCTATAGTCCCAGCTACCTGGGAGACTGAGGCAAAAGAATTGCTCACAGGTTGCTGTGAGCTACGATGCCACAACACTCTACCAAGGGTAGATCTATGAGGTCAAAGCTATTTTCATAAGAATAATGTTATTTGCCTTTTCCATTGGGTGGATTTTGCACTGATGGTTGCAAAAGTAATTGGAGGGGCGGATCACTTGCAAACTGCTCACTCCTTAGCCAAAACCAATGCAGTAGCCCCAAGTACTGGTGGTCAAAGTGTTAATGACTATTATGGACACGTAGAAAAAGAAGTGGGGGGAGCAGTTCACTTAACAATACCTTTGTGTTTAGTAAAATAAGTAATTTTTAAAAATACTGACCATTGAGTACATGTCTTTTTTTAGGAAACAAAATAGTACAATTGTATTTTTGTTTCTTTTGGGGGGGGGGAATTAACCTCCCTCTAAAGGAATACTACTGTTTTCAGTTTTTAAAACAATCTATAATATGTAATAGAAATTCAATAAATTCTGTTAATGAATGCATGAATGATTAAACTGCTTTTTTCTGTTTTGATATTATTTCCATGCATAGCCTAGACTGGTGGTTCAGAGACAAGATTTGAGACATATCCACAGTTATGTGCCAGTACCTGTCTCTTTTAATATTGTGCATGATGAAATCAGAAGGTAAAACATTTCTGCTACACACCAAAGTGTAGTATTTGTCTTTAAAAAAAGTGTGTGTGCTTTTCCTCAAGACAAACTCACCTCAGTGGGCTCCACTACCCACGTTTTGCATGGATCCCCACTTTAAATTGAAAGAACAACAGAGAGACAAACTGTGGTTATTCAGACTTGACTATTTTCCAAATTTTTCTTAAAAATAGAGAACTGGCTATAATCTATTTTATTTTCCAACCAGGAGAGCTATTATATAAAAGCTTTATTCTCAACAACTTAACCTTTTGTGATATATATTTATTATTTTTCATGTAGCCAGCTAGAAAATTTTGCAGCATGTATTCAGCTGCAAATATGGAAGATACTCTTAGGGACAAGAAATCCCCTGTATTGTATTTACAAACCCAAACTAGCCTCTGTATTTAGCTGACAGCCATATATGGCCTCCTACATGATCATGCCCTCCAGTGACATAATTGCTGTTGCCTTAACATTTAATTTAATTTGTTGTATTGGACCAAACTCAGAGAGACGCTTTGCATCAGGGACTAATAAATATTGTTGGCAGCAGTTTTATTTGCACTGAAGGAAACAGCAACTGAAAAGTGTCGGCATCAACTGGGTGACTGTAACTATATCATGAGAAGTCATTTGACAACACCAGAGTTATAACAGCAGGAGGCTAATTCTGCAATCACAATTTAGGCAAAGCTGTAACAGTGCAGGCTGCTCTATTCCATGAAACAGAAATAGGAAACTCTCTGTGAGAAAAAAGGAAAGAAAGGGTGGGATGATTATTCTAACTTATTACAGAATAAAAAGTATTATTTACTGAAAATTAGAAGCAGTTAGTGAAGTTTACAGATGAAAAGTACAATTTCTCCTAAGAAATCACTCCTCTGAACCAGGTATGGTGACTCATGCCTGTAATCCTAGCACCCCGGGAAGCCCAAGCAGGAGGATCACTTGAGGTCAGGAGTTTGAGTTTGAGACCAGCCTGAGCAAGAGCAAGAGCCCATCTCTACTAAAACATAGAAAACTTATCCAGGTGTAGTGGTGCACTATGGTTCCAGCTCCTCACAAAGCTGAGGCAGGAGGATTACATGAGCCTAAGAGTTTAAGGTTGCAGTGAACTGTGATGCCCCTGCACTCTAGCCTGCAGGTGAGATCCCGTCTCAAAAAAGAGAGAAGAGAAAAAGAGGAAGAGGAGGAGGAGGACGAGGAGAAGGAAAAGGAAGGAGACGAAGAAGAAAGAAAAAGACGACTTCTTTATATAATCAGTACCAACAACTTTACATTCTGTGTTCCTTATTTTTGTTATTACCTTTCCAGGATAAGAGCATGAACACTGAAGTCTGAGAAGAAGTTTGAAGGTCACTTAGCTATATGATCCTAGGCAACTTGCTTCGCCTTTCTAATGCTCTATTTTTCATTTATAAAATTATGAAAATATTTGTATCTACTTGAGATTTTTGAAAGGATGAAATGAACTAAAACTTGTATACTACACAGTGTGGTGCCTGCCACATAGAGAAGTCTATGTAATATTATTGTTGATATTATTAACAATAATAATAGCCATTTGGCCTACAAGTTCTACTGAGTGTATTTAAAAAAAAAAAAAAAAAAAAGTCACATCCTCCCTTCCTCTCCATTTCTATTTTATAACATATTCAACATGGCCAGCACTTGGCCTGCTCTAATAACCTCTAAGGTCTAAGTTTCCCTCTCTTTGTTTTATTTTGTATAAAAATGCCAAAGTAATTTCTCTGAAGCACACCCTATTTGAAAGTCTTTATTGGGGCCACAATATCTACCAAAAAGGGTCTAAACTCTTTACTTTGCCATTCAAGTCTCCTATAATCTGACCACAACCTCCTGCTATAAATGCTTTATCCCTGCCATGCATTTAAATTCCAGCCAGACTGAATGACACAGCCAAGCTTAGGCTTGATCGAGTTTCACAGTTTACCAGAATGGTCAGGAGGGAACAAAGCCAGATGGGGAGTGTAAGCTGCAGCCAGAGGAGAATGCCAAGTTTTAAAACTAGAGAAAAGATGCCAAATCTGTTGTCAGGACCAAAGGCTAATTTTGGTATCAGAAATGATAGAGAAAGCCAAGAAGGTCTGGAGGTAGTAAAAGCAATCAGAGTAGAATCAAAGAACAAAGGCAGGCTTTGAGACTTTTTATGTGAATAGGGCTGGAATTGCTCAAATGTGTTTTCATTTGGTCCTTTGCCCATGATGTTAAGAGAATCAACATAGTTTAAAATGTGATTTTGACAGGGTTGGGAAATTAGCACATTGCATAAAACATTACTATCTGTAAAATTAGAAATGGGAATGTTCATCACAGCTCATTTTTTATAAAATCAAATTTCAAAACCTATATGGAAGAAAAATTACTCAGAGGAAAATATTGAACAGTAAATTATTGGTGGCTGAATTTTATACTAGTGTGCATGCATATGTAATTACATATGTTAATATATATTATATAAATAGACTTACATATACATATTCATGTCTATATATGATTTTATAATATATTACATATAAATATGCATATTTATATGCTATACAAATATGTATTTATATGGGAGTATAGACATATACATTTATATGTGAATACATATAATATATATGTATATAAAATTACCAGAAGTATATATAATGGACTGTCAACTGTGGTTAAGGATTGCATAAAATTATAGGCAATTAATTTTCTTCTTCCTATACATAACCCTAAATTTTATGAAGTAAATGTCCATTAAAATATTAACTGGGGTTAATCAACTGCCTAATCCACCTGACTGATCAGTAAAAAATTAATGGTATATCTCTATATGAAGTTTCCAAATATACTGTTTATATAACAGAATTTGAGAAAAAGACTCAGGGCCTAGACTCATGGGGTATTTGCATTACTCCTGCAATACTTCAGACTCTGGTAGGAGCAGTCAACTGACTAATCTTACATTGTGTATCTTTGATTTGGCTCTCCAAAGGCAAGGACAGGGTTCCTGGGCCCTTTAAGCCTATGCAATCAGAGGTGTGGGGATGTTCTCCCAGGAGAAAATATTCAGATGCTGAGTAGGAAAACAAAATAATAAAATGAAATAACAAAAAGCAGAAACTGACTCAGTTAAAGAACTTTAACTTCTGAAAAATTATGCCAATTCTTAAATCAAACAGTAATAAACATAAGAGAATTAAAGGGCATTATCCTAATTTACAGCATTAACATACAAGTCTTGTATGACCATCACCTTCCTTGGGTTTTGGTGCTCAATAAGTTTTAGAGAACTTCTGCAGACATTGTCACATTTGGTTCTCAAAATATTCCCTTAATGTATATATTTGAGAACCTACATACAGATAAAAAGGATTTTGTCAGTATCACAAAGTGAAGTTCCATAATAGTGGAACTAAATAGAAACCAGATCTTCTTGCAAATAATAATGGGGTCAAAGATACTATATAAAACTGTTAAGTACGTGGGAATTTTTGTGTTTCTTTAAAATAAATTCCATTGATGTGACATAAAAAGAATTGATGTTCAAAGAATAATTAAACATTTTTTTAATGACAATAAGAATTGAATATCTGAATTGAAGTTCAAAGAATAATTAAACATTTTTTAAATGACAATAAGTTCTCCTGTGTGGTTTAGCAAAATCACTGTCTTACCAGCAAATGAAAGGAACCAAATCAAAACAATGACCAATAGAAATGGAGGGAGGAGGGTGGTAGAAGGGAAGGAGAAAGGAAGTGGAGGAAGGAGAGGAGGGAAGAAAAAGGGACAAAGGAAGCAGAAAAAAAAAAAAAAAAAAAAAGACAAAATAAAGGGAAGGGAAGGGAAAGGAGAGAAAGAGAGAAACAAAGAAAAGACAAAGAAAGAAGGAAGAAAGGGAGGGAAGGAGGGAAGAAGGATGAGGAAAAAAATCTCGATTCTTTAAGCAGTAATGATTTATTTCTAGATAAAAGATTTTTTTTTTATTTCTTTGCACGTTTTTCTGCAAATAATAAGATTCCCCAAATCCACTGCTAATATGACATCAAGGACTAATTAAACATATAAACCAATAACTCATTGGAATAAATTGATAGGGTTAGGACTCTGGTGAATTGCCAAACAAAAGAAAAGCAAGCAAGAAACAAGCCTCCCTTACTCCATTTAAAATGATTTATTTATTAAAGGCTTCTAGATAAGGATTAAATTTCTCTGATTCTGGTTTTTTGTTTTTTTTGTTGTTGTTGTTCTTGTTGTTGTTGTTTGTTCATTTGCTTTGGCCCCTGCCTTGAATTCAAAAGTGCTTTGATAAATGGATCAAAACCAGTGCAGTTTCTAGGTAGCCTCATCTCTGTCTTCATGTGCTAGGCTATCATTCTGTTTTATCACTCCTTTCAGTAATAATCCTTATTGAATTACAGCAATACCCATGGTACCTTCTAGAGTAGAGAGCTGGGTGTGTTTCCCCATTTCCTCCAAGCAGTGGAAAATACCAGAGAGGAAAACTGAGCAAAAGTCTGAAGCCAATTTTTGCAGCACCATTAACACCAGCCTGAGGCAATCTACACACATGAATGTGTTGTGTGGGCTCCCTAAAGTGAATGTTTGGTCCATAAATAAAAACAAGCAAAAAAAAAATTTATTTTTGTTTGATAACTTTCCATCTTATGATTGTACACATTCCAGTCATTCTCTTGAGACCCATTCATATCTCACCTTCTAACCACCAATACCCACATTCATCTCTTCTGCCTTTGAACTCAGATTCTCCGTTCCATGTATTTGTTCTTCATATTGTCTCGCATCAGCATTTATTTTTCCTTCAAACATTTTTTTGTCATCCTGTCTAGACTCATCAGTGTAATTCAAAGCCCACCAGAAATAAACCCATCTTGTTAAGCCAACTGATATATAAGGATCTGCTCTAGTGGTCCTGGGAATGAGAATTATGATTTTTAACTGTCACTTAAGGCATGTCTGTCTACAACAATTTCCAGAAAGATACTTTTGTATATTCTTTTCAACATAGATAAATCTCAAAATAATTACGCTGAAAGAAAGAAGTCAGACAGAAGAGTATATACAGTATGATTCCATTCATAAAATCCTAAAAATTACAAACTTGGTAACAGAAAGAAGATACCGTATATACTCGAGTATAAGCCGAGATTTTTCGGCACAAATTTTGTGCTGAAAACCCGAACTCGGCTTATACTCCGGTCATACAGGTTATTTGATTCGGTGCGTGGATCTAATCAAATGCACGTAGTCTTCAGTCGTCTTCTGCCATCTGCTTGAGGGGGCGGTGCTTCAGCTCAGTCCACGAGTTGGGGCTGAGCTGAAGAGGTAGGCGGCTGAACTGAACTGTATTCCACTGAACTATTTAACCCACAGTATTTAATGGCACATTTAATTAAGTGAAAACCCCATTTAACCAGTTTT
>CAUYPK010093327.1:0-33990 GCA_963574355.1 Loris lydekkerianus | reverse complement strand
CCCCCCTCCCTTCCTCTTCCTTGGTCCTTTCCTCATAGTCTTGTGGTATAGTTGGGTTATACCTCTTTCTGATAGAATGTAGTGAATTTGGTCCCCCAGCCTAAGCTGGTGGATTGTATTTGTGGGTATGTATACTCTGCTCCTTATCTGACTTAACTGGAAAGCACTAGATGGAACTATTGGGTTGCTCACGTTGTTGTAATTCAGGTGGAGTCCTCAGCTTCTGAGGGAGTCTTTGTGCCTGTGGTAGGCTCAACTCCCTTGGGTGAGGTACACAAATGGCGCCGAAGTTGAGGAGGGGCCCTATTGCTCCCAGGGAGTTATTTGGTCCCGGCTCCTCCTGAGATGGGGGAGGAGCAGGATAAATAGTGGCTGGTATACAATAGTGAGGAAATTTGCTGAGTCACAGCAGGGCTTCGGGGTGGGGGTAGTGGGGCTGGGGAACTCCCGGGGTCTTAACAGAACCCTGGTGGTTTTGCTGAACCTCAGCAAGGCGCGAAGGTTTTTTTGTCTGGCCACTAGGGGGAGCCGCTGCTCCGGATGCGAGGGGCCTATTGTGTGATCACTTTGTCCCTGAGCCAGGCTTTCTGTCTCTGCTCACTAGCCTGGTTTTTGCGGGGTGGGACGTGTGTCCTCTCTGTCTACCTAGCCCTCTTACACACCGCTCACCCCTCTGTTCAGTCCATGGGTGTTCCCTCTCTGCCCACGTCCGGCTCTCCCGCTAGGCTCAGTTGGTGTGTGCGACCCACTGGCTGCGTCTCCACACGGCACTGGTGAGTAGGGAGATTGCCAGTTGAGCACCCCTTTTCTATTGCTAGGCTGGTAGGCAGCGTCGTAGGCCTCCCTATCACAGAGCTCTCTGGCAGCTGAGGAGACTTGGAAAGCAGCTGGCCAGAGGGGCCCAAGGCTCAGGGTTGCCATGGGAACCAGGGCTGTGCTAATTCAGCACAAGAATCACACCTCTCCAATATGGCAGATCTTCTGTGAGGGTTGAGAGTTGGGGTGCATTCGCAGACAACTGCTCCTCTATGTTCCTCCAGACCGTAGCCTTGGGTTTTTTGCCACCTGTGCCTGAACCTGCAACCTCACTCCTATGGCTTCCACCCTGTTCTTGAGACCAGGTAAGCCCCAGATTCAGCCTTCTGACTGTGCCACAAGGAGGGAAATGTGCCAGACTCCTATGGGCAGGAAGATCACACATTGCCACTGTCTGCAGCAAACTCGCCCCTGCCCCCCACTGAGAGGCTGGCTTCTCTGCACAGGGTTCTCTGCCGCAGCTATGGTGGGGTGGGGGTGGGGGGGAGGAGCTGCAGTCTCCTGCCATGCTTGCGTTTCAGGTTGGCACGGGGATCTACTTGCTTGACTGAATACGGGGATCTACTTGCTTGACTGAATTATCACAGCTGCAACTACGTTCTCTTAGGGGCCTTGTACTGGGAATGTGTTCCCCTTTGTGGATAGGCAAGTCTGTCAGTGCGGAGCACTGTCATTATTGCTATGGGGGGTGGGAGGGCTTGGCTGCAAGCTGACTTAGGCTAAAATTTTCTGGGACAGGGATGGGGGAGTAGACATACAGATGCCAGAATGTTCTCTCTCTGTTCCATCAGTGGTACTCTCCTATGGGAGGAGAACCCTACGGCTGGCTGGAGGTTCCCAGTTGGGGGCAGGGGACCCCTGACCTTTTCACTGGGCTCTGGGCCTCCCTGGCATTGGTGCCACTCCCTTTACTCCAATCTCAGCTCACTCAACTTTACAGTTTCTCCTAGTGGGGTCCCCAGACATCACTGTTGTCACTCCCATGCTCTGCCCTTCTCTACTCCACAGTCTAGCTATCCACTCTCTGCGGGAGGGTCTGGCAAGCTGTGTCTCTAGTCAGCCGTTTTCTCTGAGTAAGTCTGAATTTCTCCATTTTTGAAGGGTAGTTTGCTGGTAGAGTATTACTGGTTGGTAGTTTTAAAAAAGAATTCCGTTCTGTTAATACATCATCTTACTTCTTTCTGGCCTGCAAGGTTTGTGCTGAATAATCTACTGATAATCTGATAGAGGCTCCATTGTATCTGATGGGTTGCTTCCCTTTTTCTGTTTTCAAGATTGTTTTTGTCTGTGACTTTTGATGGTTTTATCATAATATGTCTCTGTGTAGATGTCTTTGGGTTTATCCTAGTTGGAGTTCATTGAGCCTTTTGTATTTGAATGTCCATTTCTTTTCTCAGATTGGTGTGCATCTCTTTTTTTCTTCAAATTATCTCTCTTCCCCTTTCCCTCTATCTTCTGCTTCTGTGACTTCATAGTACATAGTTGTTTTGCTTAATGAAGTTCCACAAATTTCTTAGGCTGTCCTTACTTGGTTCTTTTTCTTTTTGCAACTCTGACTAAATCATTTCAAATGATTTGTCTTCAGGTTAACTGTTTGTTCTGTATTCTTTTATGTGATGGTTAGTCAGATGTGGTTACAAGAGTAGATGCAAGAGAGGCTCGTTTTATTCACAGCTCCTAGAAGAGGGGCACAGCATGCTATACAGAGACACATAGGTGGTTAGGAGGTAAAAGGTAGGAATGAGGGGAAGGTTTAGGCCAGAACCTTTATTGGGGTTTACCTGAGAAAGACAAAGGCAAATAGAATAAGCAGCTTCAGGTTGGTGAGTTTTAATACTTTTGGTTACATCTAACTTATTTGATGATATCTAGTTGTTTGGTACCTTGCCCTGGATGATTAAAGCAGTGGAATATGGCCTTCTGCGGTATATGGGCCAGATAGAGAAGGTATGGCTTTGACTTTCAGAGGCACTCTCCTGGCTAAGCCCTTGTTGCCTCTAAGAATTTGCTAACTCCAGGAGGGGCGATCTCTCCCCAGCCAGGAAGATTTTTAAAGATGTTAAAACATCATAGTACCCATGGGTATGTAGAATATGTTACATACTATATATACCACACTGATTCTTTTTTATCTGATCATGTCTGATTTTGAACCCTTCTAACTGAATTTTTAAATTCAATTATTCTATTCTTAAGCTCCAGAATTTATATTTGGTCCTCATAATAGTTCCTATTTGCTTGTTGATATTCTTATTTTTCATGCATCATTTTCCTGATCTCATTTATTTCTCTTTCTGTGTTATCTTTTAGCTCATTTTGCATATTTAAGATGGTTATTTTGAATTCTCTTAGGTAATTAATAGATCTACATTTCTGTAGGGTTAGTTTCTAGAGATTTATTTTATTCTTTTGATTGGTCTATTGTTTTCTGAGTTTTTGTATGCTTTGTGATCTTTTGTTAAGGTTAGAACATTAAAAAGCAAAGCAAAGCAAACAAACACACAAAACAACTGTTACCTCTCCAAGTCATTACAGACTCTAATTTTCCAGTTAAAGAGACTTGTCCTTTTTTGTTTTTTTTTTTTTTTTTTAAGATAGTCTCATTATGCTGCCCTCGGTAGAGTACTATGGTGTCACAGCTCACAGCAACCTCAAACTCTTGGGCTGAAGTGATTCTCTTGCCTCAGCTTCCCAAGTAGCTGGGACGACAGGCATTTTTTTTTTTTGAATCAGGAGCTTTTAATTTCTTTGTCCCCCTTGTGTTTCCAATACTACAATCTCTTTGGCAACTGTAACAGCCTCCTTTGTTCTCAGTGGCATCCAACCTGTCTTCCAAAGTGTGCAACTGTTTCTGTTAGCACTTTAAGTTTGGTGATACAGATTCCATCTACTTCCTAATTATCTGTTTCATTGTGGTATTTCTAATCCTAGGGTGAGGTTTTATTTATTTATTTTTTTTATAAAGCTTGGACACCTTGCTCAATACAGTTAACTTTTTTTTGTAAGTTGCCATCCAATTTTTATTTTTTAAAGTTATTATTATTATTTTTTTTTTGCAGTTTTTGGCCAGGGCTGGGTTTGAACCCACCACCCCAGGTATATGGGTCCAGCGCCCTACTCCTTGAGACACAGCTGCCACCCTGTTTTTTTTTTTTTTTTTAGTTTTTATATTTACTTTATTTTTTATTTCAGATGAGATTTTAACCTTTAATGTTGGATTTAAGTTTGAATTAATAAGACAAATATTTATTCTTCATTATGTTATCATTGATTATCCACCAACAGACAGGAGTCAGGTGACCTTGTGAGGCCTGTCAGTTACACTAAATCTCCTCTTAACATTGTTAAAGAATATGAGTTTAAAAAAATGTTTTACAGAGAATCACAATTCTTGCATTTCTACACATGAGCTTTGATTTTCATTAATATTTTCTTGGTTCAAGTTCAGACTTTTTCCACGGGGTCAAAGGTTATTTTATTCAGGTATGACAAAATACTGACTGTGCACCCTATATTATAGACTCAGTGTTATTGGGAGGGCTCCAGAGTCTAAATGCATTATTTTAATTCTCGGATGAAATGGAAATAATATTGACTAGATCTAGAACAGCGGTTCTCAACCTGTGGGTTGCGACCCCTTTGGGGGTCAAACGACCCTTTCATAGGGGTTGCCTAAATACATCCTGCATACCAGATATTTACATTACCATTCATAACAGTAGCAAAATTACAGTTATGAAGTAGCAACGAAAATAATTTTATGGTTGGGGGTCACAACAGCATGAGGAACTGTATTAAAGGGTCGCAGCATTAGGAAGGTTGAGAACCACTGATTTAGAATATAATTTGCTAATCACTGGTTTCAGAAGACTTGAGTGACAGGCTAAGTGAAGGTCAGTTTGATTTGGTTTGCTGGGGCTGGGGCTAATCAACTACCATGTAGAGATCAGTTTGCCTGCTGGGAGTATGGAGAGAATATTCAGGAAAGTAGGAAGTAGTAGCCAGAGATTAAGGTCAAAGGCCTAAGAGCCATTGGCAGAACTCACGCTTACTCCCCAAGTTGTCTATCAAAGGCAGCAGGTCAGGTCATGGACTTTGAAGTCCTAGAAAGTAATGAGATCTGAGAGGAAAGAACTGGCGCACAGCCACAGAAGCTGCTGCGTTGAGATCAGGCTCTGCAGATCCTTGCTGTGCCGAGTTCCAGGGCAGAACCTTAGAGATATAAAGGTTTGAAGGGCAGATTTCAAAACTGGGCACATGCAATAGGTGCCAAGTAGGAGGCTGCTGTGGACTTAGGGCTCTACGTCAGAGCATGTAGAACATGGGAACAGAGTAATCTTTGAGTAGACTATCACTAAACTTCACTTGATCACGAGTAGGCAGGAGCCAGCATCTTGGCCATATGTTCTCTCATTGACTCAGGGATGGTGGGCAGCCTTTAGTGAATGGTGGTCATGATGAGACTGTAGCCAGAAAAGCTCAAGCTTTGTGCCAGGGAGCTGCGTTTGAAACTGGGTTCTAACATTTCTCATTTGCGCAGCTTACCTAATGTCTCTGAACTTTAGTTTTAGTTTTCCTAGCTATAAAATGAGAATAATGATACCAAACTAAAATGATTGTTATAGAAATAAAGAGTCTTATTTAATAGAACTTTCTCTCATGGTAGATGTGGTAGATATGTTTTAGAATCTGCACTGTCCAGTATGATAGCATCTAGCCACATGGGGCTACTGAGCAGTTGAAATCTGCCTGGTAAAAATGAGAAACTGAATTTTAATTTTAATTTTGATTTTTATTAATTTAAATTTGAATAGTCATATAGAGCTAGTATCTATTCTATTGGACAGCATAGCTAGAGATGATAGCAGTTATTACAAACTATCTACTGGGAATATGAAAGTTAACTTTTTGCAATTTCCTCTACTGATAATGCCTTCTCAGTCACTTATATTTGAGCATGTTATATGCCTTGTGATATGCAGTGAATTATACAGCAATGTCCCTAACTTGGAGGGAAAAAAACGAAAATTTAAATAAGCAAAAAGAGAAATACAGAATTCCATAATACACTTTAATTTTAATTACAAAAGAATTACACTGAGTATAGAGGACTTCAGAGAAGTAAGCACACTTTTTAGATGGCAAGACTAATGAAGCTGGTTATTGATGTGTGTTAGACATGTTGGATAGGTAGAAAGACAGCAAGGGAAATTTCAGGTGGAAACATGGTGGAAATAAAACAGGAGGGTAGGAGCCTGGGAGATATGATCAAGGCCCAGTGAGTAAGCTAATTTGTTGGAATATGGAGGTAGGGTGGAAGACACCATCAAATTGGAAAGGAAGATTGGAGTTGCATGGTTATAGCTGCCTTTGAATTCATGGGTAAAATCTTTGGATTTATCTTTCACATAGTAAAAATGCAATCACTAACAGGTTTTGAGCTAAAAAACAACACAATTGGTATCTTGTTTTAGAAAATTACTTTCCTAAATGTATGAAAAACAGAGAAATGAATTAGAAAGCTATTAAACTAATCTAGGCAAGAGGTACAAGGTTTCTGAACTAGGAGGATGGCCACAGAAATAGAAGGAAAACAATGATGGTTAGATGAAAATCCTGTAAGAGACTTCAGAGATTAAAGCTGGTAGGTATTGATGAATTGGGGTGTGATTCTGGAGGCACTGGGAAAGGTGAGCCAAGAAATGACTCCAGAGTGGACTGTAACATTAGCTGGGGGTGGGAGAGTGAGTTCAATGTAATGTGTAGGCTGGTGGGAGATGAGGACAGATGAGAGCCCTGAAGTGAACTGGAAGGTTCCAAGAGGAAACTGAGGCATGTGATAGTTGGCTACCAAGAAATTGCTGGAAGAAATTGTCCCTATTTATATTACACATTTAAAAAGTAACTTGAAGCAGAACTTAATCTGAAAATGTGACTGTATACTCCTATGAGGACTGAAGCATTTAAAATATGTTAACACATGATTGTAGAAAACTTACATGTAGTGATAAGCTGGATTGTAGCTGGTAATTTACTGAGTTTCCCTGCCTGCACATTGTTACCCTGCTCCCACTCTCCTCCTTGCCCCTAACCTTGACTAGCTCCATCACTTGTCTTTTTATTTTATTTTTTTAGTAAAGTGAACAACAGCAAACATAATCCACAACGAGTCTGAGAACCTGAATTCAATATCAGTTGGTCTGAGTCTTAAACGGTTACTATTAACCCAATATACTGGGTAATAACTAAGAAATGTTTAGTTTGTTTTCTTCTTTCCTAGAGTTGGAAGTGGAAAGTTAGGCTGGTATCAGCCATTTTCTTCTTGTAGTCTTCATCAAATCTCTCATTCTGAGCCACAGTGAAGTGTTTCTTCCAGTCTCCCACGGTCCCTGAAAAAGTCATGTGGGAGAGTCAGTCCTTCTCCTGCCTCCCACCTCTGTGTGACGATTTCTCCTCCACCTTCCAGGAAGGTCAGTATTGGACAAGGCACTTCTCTTGCTAACTTGAGACTTTTTTTTTTTTTTTAATTACAAAATCCCTCCAAACAGAGTTTCACCCTGCGTAGAGTACTATGGTATAGCTCACAGTAACCTCAAATTCTTGGGCTTGAGTGATTGATCCTCTTGTCTCAGCCTCCTATGTAGCTGGGACTATAGGTGTATGCCTCCACACCTGGAAAGTTGTTTTTTTGTTTTTTTTTTCTATTTTTAGTAGAGATGGGGGTCTTGCTCTTACTCAGGCTGGTCTCAAACTCCTGAACTCAAGCAATTCACTCACCTCAGCCTCCCAGAGTGCTGGGATTACAGGTGTAGCCACTGCACCCAGCCTAACCTGTGACTTTCTTATCCTGGAGGGAAGAATTTCCTGTCTGATTTGGTGAGACAGGGAAAGCCTGTTACCCACCTCCTAGCCACATGAGTGGGGGAATGAGACTGCTGTGTTAAAATAGCAGGCCGAGGAGCTTTCCTGTCTTTGTCTGTGCCCTCCTGCACATTTACGCATAGCCGGGGCTCATGCCTGTAGCTCCCATGCTATAAGCTGATCAAGAAGGACCTGTTTCTGGGAGGTCTTAAGGTATAGTTTTGAGGAGGAAAAAAAGAGTTCTCACATTTTGCAATTGTTGTCTGTGTTACCTTTCCCAGTTTTATTTTTCTTACCATCATCTATCATCTTGTGTATTCTTATTGTTTATATTTTCTCATTATTAGACTATAATTTCCATGAGAGAAGGAATTTTTTTATTTTGTTCACCTCTCCAAACCATGCATATAATAACACCTGGCACACAGAAACCCCTTAATTAGCACTTTTTGAATGAATGACTTTAACCGATAGTGTGGGGCTTCCTATAAAATGAATTTTTTGTCCCATCTAACTTAATTGTGTGTATTTTCACCTTATCAGCCAGAACTCTGGCGGGGAGGTGGGACTAGGTGGTTGGATTTAGACACCAAATCTCACTCTCCCACAGTGGCTAATTAAATATTGTTTTCATTTCATCAGTAGTTTCTTAAATACTTCTTTTCCCCAAATCATTCATTAAAGATAGTTATTTTTCCTAACTATAGAAAATTCCTGAAATGCTCTGAAATATTTGATAATACTTTTAAGATTATGACCAAAATGAAATATAATAACCTTTTCTCATGAATGGAGAAATGGAGTGGTTCATGACTTCAGTAGGAACTGAGGAATAGTTTGCCATCGGATTCTGCTTCATAACATCAAATGAAGTGTGATGGACAATTTGTTCTAGAAGTTTATCATCTAGTGTCTTTCCCATAAATTCTGCCAGCTTCTGAATTTCATGCTTTGGGTTCTATGATTAGAGTCAAAAGAAAAGTGAAGAGTTAATATAATTAGAATATTGAAATGGATTAATGACAGTCACCAGTAACATGTCATGAGTTAAAATTTAAAAAATTATCTTACAAATCCTCAACTTTCCAGAAATGAGTAATTTTAACATGGTGCCCATATTGTTTTTTTTCATCAGTTGAAATTACTAATCTTTTATTCCTCTTAATATATAAGCATCAACTGGGTAGGGTTGGAGACATTCCCCAGACAATGGCATATAGCACCTGGTTAATGTTTCACTAGGGGAATATGCCAAGGTTAATATCCACAAGTCCTGCTCAAGTCAGTTATGGGAGGGGTCTTGGGCAACTAATGTCTAACAGGGAGAGTCCATAGACGAATAGTGAGAACAAAGACATTCCAAAAGCACAGGGACTGATGATTTAAGACCTGACTCAAAGGTGACTGCATCCTGTTTCTGACATTGACATAAAAGTCCCCACGCATTGCAGTGGAAAGAAAAGGATTTTTTGCATGCTCTAAGAAGCTCTCATGGACATTGTCTTGGTGTCCAGCATGGACTCAGGTAGGACTGAGAGGAGCACAGTTCTACACTAGCCACTGATTCCTCATCAGAAGGACTTACCACCCTATGAAACTCCTGTGACTGTGAGAATCCCCTATTGCTAAGGCCTGGGGGCGGCGGGGGAGGGGAAGTGGAAGGGCCTGCTCTGATCACTATAGCTTCTGATTTAAAAGCTTTGAACGTCAAAAGTGCTTAATTTTATTGGCTTTATACAGACTAGGAATCAGAAAGAATGCTGATAATCATGAGCTCTGTGTGAACTATAAATCAGAGGACATTCCAGAGCATGATCATAGAAATATTTAAAAAGATTTTAGGGACTCTGAGGTTAGACTGCCTTTCAGTGAGGTATCTTTCTGGTATTCATAACACACTGGGGTCTATTTGAACAAAAGGGCCCCATGCTCAGGACCATACCCTTTCTCTGACACTGCTGTGATATGTGTTGTAGGTGAATGTCATCTGCATGGGGTCTTCTTATGAAGGTACAACACTTTTGTATCAAGCAAAAAACAGTCAACACAAAGAAGGAGGGGATTTTATACTGATAACCTCATAGGTTATTCTGATGGCTCTTTAATTATGGTTCTAAGAATCCTAAAGATTTAGTAATTTATCTGTTTAAAAAAACATTTGAAAACAAGTCTGTGTGTTTCACTCCTTTGATATTTTGTAGGAATAGTTGAATAAGGTCCAGCAGTGATTGAGCCTTAGAGAAGTGTGTCTAAATTGTTATGTGTACTTGAATCCCCTGAGAATTTTATAAAACTCCAGACTTAGAGTCTGAGAGCCCACACAGCTAGTCTGTGATGCACCTGTTAAGTACCAAGGCTTTCAGTGATAAGTTCAAAATAGAGACTGTAATGCTGCATGGATCTTTGTTATTAGTGGAGTCATAGAAAGTTGTTGAGTAGATTATTATTTATAACAAATTTCCAGAAACATTTAGTTTTCATAATAGATCTTAGATGGGTAAATATTACCTCCTTTTTTCATTTAAGAAAACTATGTTCCCAAGTTGCTAAGTGTCTTTACCAAGAATAGTTTACAGTAGATGGCAAAGCCAGAGTTAGAATTTAAGAATTTTTACTAAGCCATTAGGATTTTCCATTATATCATTTAAAAACTTTTTTTTGAAACTATTGTGTTCCTCTGCAGTAATAAAACAACAACAAAAATGTGCTAGAAAAATTTTCCCCTTCTGAACTGGATTTTAAAATGTAAATGGAAAGGAAAAAGTGAATGGTGCCCAATGATTGCATTAATGTACACAGCTATGATTTAATAATAAAAAAAGAAAAAAAAAAAAAGAAAGGAAAAAGTGACACCATCTATATTTTGCAATCACTTGCCTGTAAGGGAAAGGTACACTGTCTACTGGAGCACCAGGAAGTTGCAGGGAGACTGTGTGATACATAAAGTCATGATCTGCCGTGTGCATTTTGACATATAGGCATCTGAGCCAATGAAATGCTGCAATCTTTTGTTCTCTCCTTCAATTTGAGTGTCTGACTTACATCTTTTATGGTCCCCAGTGAGAACATATTAGATGGCACTACCCTCACCTTCTTCATTTCCTCATAGAAGAGGTAGAGAATGTGGTGTTGGTCTTTGGCTTCCCACCATCCTTTCACGTGGTCATACCAAGAGCCCCAACACACTGGAAGACGGGATGAAAAACAGGCCAGTGAGTCACAGATATTCTGCTGAAAAGAGAATCTCCAAGGAGAGAGGAAGTCACATTAAAGAAGGTCGTCCCCCTACCCGGTCTAAGGAAGTTATTCTTTCCTTGTAGAATGTTTGGGGATTTTCAGAAAGGAAGGAAATAAAGGTTGAATTCTCTTACCTTTCCCAGCCAGAAAAGTCTCAAAATACTCTTCCCATGTTCCTGGGTCAGGAAGACCTTTATTCATTCTTTGGAAATGATAATAGGACACCATATTGTCCTTGGGGTTTCTTGCTACATAGATTATCTGGGAGTGATAGCAGGAACGGAAGAAGCAAAAACAAGATTAGATCTAGAAATAATCATTGCCCAGACAAGTCAAGTTAGGGTGGACACATTTCACACAGATGAATTTTTGTGATGCTATGTTCTTGTGATCCTGGCTCTTATGGGAGATGTAAAGGATTCATATTGATTTGCATATTGACTATTGTAAAGAGGCGGACTTCTTTTTTTTTTAATAAGTGATATATTTCAAGTAGTAATCAATTGAAGACTATTTTGAGGTCATTTTTAAGCAGCACATTCTGAATTCTTTTTGTTTTTTACCTTACAGTTTTTCTCTAGGAAGGATGGTGGTAACAACTGGATAGGAAGATGTGTTTTCAGGATCCGTGGTGAGGGCATTTCATTAGCTTGTTCCAAACCTGCAAGATTTGTTTTTAATCATTTCCTACTATATTTCTCTATTTGCTTCAAAATCTTGCAGCTTCCATTATTACTAAGTTAGGACAATTGAAGGCATCTGCAAGAACGCTGTACTGTCTGTAGATCTCACTTGAGGGAATGTGTCTAGCCTATGAATAGATGTTTTGGCTTAGAACAATTCCCAACCACAACAATCAGTCAAATAAATAAAAACCTAAACAATTTAAACCCTTCCATCATGGTTATCTTATATGGGCTCATCCTTGTGAAATAAAATTAATTTCTTTTTTTTTTTTTTTTTGTAGAGACAGAGTCTTACTTTATGGCTCTTGGTAGAGTGCCGTGGTATCACACAGCTCACAGCAACCTCCAGCTCTTGGGCTTAAGTGATTCTCTTGCCTCAGCCTCCCGAGTAGCTGGGGCTACAGGCGCCCACCACAACGCCCGGCTATTTTTTTGTTGCAGTTTGGCCGGGGCTGGGTTTGAACCTGCCACCCTTGGCATATGGGGCCGGCGCCCTACTCACTGAGCCACAGGCGCCACCCTAAAATTAATTTCTAATTTGAGAATCAAAATTTAACTTACTTTTGTAGGAAATGGCTATAGTATAGCAATGGCCAGACATAGTTAAAAAACAACAAAGCCACAACAACACAACAATAATTGTTTGAATGTTTAGAATTTTAAGGTGTGCAATTTGGTAGTAAAAATTCTAAGTATTTTAACATAGTTAAGTGTGGCTACTCCATACTCACCAGATCCTAAGGACGGGAATATCCATTCGATGAAAGGAAATCGTATATGAGTTGGTGCTCGTTTACTGTTCTTAACATCACCTCCATTTTGTATTAAGTCCACTATCTCCTGAGTCCATGTTGTTCCTTATTCCACACATAAGATGAAGAGGCATTGACATTTAGTACACTACCTTCCACAAGACAGGGATGTCCAGCCATTTTGTTCTCTGCCACACATTGTAAGAATAAGAGTTGTCTTGGGCACACATTAAATATACAAACACTAATGAAAGCTGATTAGCAAAAAAATGGTCTGTACATACTTTTCACACCACAGATAAGAAAGAAAAGTCATCAGAAAATCAGCATGCAGCCCATGGGCCACAGGTTGGACACCCCTGTCTTAAAATATTATCATATACTTGTTAGAATATCTATGTGAATTTTAAAGCCAAGTCTATAATGGAATTCAGAAGACATCACTTCTTGTTTATATCTTATGTTATATTATGAATTTTTATATAAATACTCCCAATTGGAGTGGACGTTGATAAACATACTTTTTTTTTTTTTTTCCTGTCACAATCATTAATGTGGATTGTTTCCACAATGATTTAGCTATACTGTCCTTAAGGAAGGCAGAATATAATGATGGAAAGAATACAAAAAACAAACAAAATAAAAAAAGAAAGGCAGAATAAAAGATCCTTCTTACCAGATTATAATCCCCTATAGAGTAGATGTGGTTTTCAAACTCTTTTTTTCCCCAAGCACATAGCACAGGAGACGCTTACCATTTTTTGGCTGAATGAATGAATGGTTAGTGCCTGGACCTGATATGAACCATTGGTGCTTAGTATCTATTTTTGCTCTTTTCTCTAATTTCCCCTTATCTTAATGACTGAAAGGCTAAAAAGTGGATTGCTAGACTCCTTTGGCACTAAGATTCTGAATACTATCTAGATTTTGCCAATAAGATGCATTATTCTAAGATCTGGAAGTCAGAAGGGAGGTAGAAATCATCCTTTCTGAAGTTCCTGATGGTAGCTCCTCCAGACAGAAGTTTTGCAGAGGCCATTGCACCTTCCAAGCAGTGCCCAAACCCCAGAAGCTGTACTACTACTGCCAGCTCACGCATAAGGAGAAGCGCCTCTGTCCCTGAACTTCAATCTGTCATGTCCTGCACTGACCCTGACTGGTACAGTGATATACTACTAACTGAATCTTTACCCTTTGATGAAAGTCTAATGCACTGGACATTCTTGCAAAATCCAGTTTGGGAGGATGTTGGATTATTTTAGGATGGTTTTCTGAACCCTGTCTGCATTGATCTTTCCTATATTCTTTGGGAGCAACTCTCATTATAGACTTCCTTCCCCATATCCACCCCCCCCTTCTTTTTTACATTTTAATACTTATTAACACAAAATGGCCAAATGATTGTGTCAAAATGACAAAGTGATAAGAGGTAAAATAGAAATTGTTTTAAGCTGTATTTATTTATTTATTTAAGACAGTCTCACTATGTCGCCCTTGGTAGAGTGCTGGTGGCATCACAGCTCACAGCAACCTCCAACTCTTGGGCTTAAGGGATTCTCTTTCCTCAGCCTCCCAAGTAGCTGGAACTATAGGTGCCTGCCACAACACTCAGCTATTTTTTGGTTGCAGCTGTCATTGTTGTTTAGCAGGCCCTGGTTGGTTTGAACCCGCCAGCCTCGGTGTATGTGGCTGGTGCCCTACTCACTGAGCTACAGGCACCAAGCTTCTTTTTAGCTGTATTTTGCTGTGCCTCTGGATTTTAATCAGTCCAGAAGTCATACTATTCAAGAAACAGATTTTAATAGAAGCTCTTCCTCCTCCCTTTTGTCAAATCAAAACAAAGTGGGGGTTTTGTGTTTTTACCCGTGAATGTGCTTTCCTAAAGAGTATGTATATGTGTGGATGAACAAAGAGTGGGGTGAAAGGAGAAGTTAAAGTTAAAAAAGGAAAAGGCAGAATCTTAAAAATAGGAAATGAAGGCTAGAGAGGCCCAAGAATTCACTAAGGTGATCTTCTAGTCCCTCTACATCCATACCCAGAAAGCATAGAGCAGATGCCGCACTCTTGGTTTTCTGGACATCTGGTTTGTGTTGACGAGTTTCTGGTTGGACAGCTTCCTCCTTGACGTCTTTGCCTACATCGAGATTCATTGACTCTCAACAAAGAAAAAAACCATAATCATCCACATTATGTGTCACCTTGAAGTATTTCTTATAGGCTACTTGGCAATGTAACCTTTGGTAACCTTTAATAGAAACTCTTCCCAACCTCGGTAACCTTTACTAAATCCAACGTATGGTTTATCTCTCCGGGAGAGATCCCGTATGACTGCAACTTCTGCTTCAGTAGCTCTGGATCGCTGTGACAGAATGGGCACCTGTGGTATTATCCTTGGCTTGGTGGATCAGTTAGAATAATCTTCAGGCAACTGAAAGGTATATAGTCTGTCCTTTTGCCTTCCTTTCCAAGGAAAGAGTAATTTTTATCACACTGTGTGGATCCATTTTTTTCTCTGATAAATTCTTGCTTTCAGAACTGTGATGCCTACTCTAATGCTGAACCAATGCCCTTCAGGAAGAGGCCATATTGCCTCCATGATGAAGATGGTGATTTTCCCACAAGGCTTTATGTAACTGATGCATGCAAGGTGGGGAGGATTTGGTAGGAGGGGAATCAATCTGATCTACAGAAATCTGTCCAACATTTCTCTCTATACTGTAATCTTGGCCAGTGTAGGAATGACTGGTTGTCTGAGTTAGAGTCTTTATGGAAAAGGCGTGTTGGCTTGTCCAGGCAGAATTAATACAAATTGGGTTTATCTGAGTCACACAGCATCAAAAATGTTGGGTTTCAAGGAAGCTACCTGTCTCCTAAAATGCTGGGGTTTCAGGTAATTGCCCAGGCCTTAGTTCTTGGAGTGCTCTTGGTCGAAAGGTGATCAGAATAAGGCAAGCATGGAACAAAGTTTATTGAAGAGGAGAAAATGGGTTTATGGAATGAGAAAGTTTACAAAGAAGGATATGTTCACTATAGACAGTGAATGGAGCCGGGTGCCGTAGCTCATGCCTGTAATTTTAGCACTCTGGGAGCCCAAGGCAGGTGGATTGCCTGAGCTCAGCGGCTCAAGACCAGCCTGATTGAGACCCCATAAAAAAAGGCCAGGCATTGTGGCGAGTGCCTGTAGTTCCAGCTACTCAGGAGGCTGGGGCAAGAGAATTGCTTGAGCCCAAAAGTTTGAGGTTGCTGTGAGCTATGATGCCATGGCACTCAATCCCAGGATAACTGAGTCTCAAAAAAGACAGTGAATAGGCCTCCATTGCCAGGACAAGTAGACAAAGAGGGCCCCATATTCTTAATACAGTACTTTTAGAGGTCTACAATAAGGATGTAAGTTAGAAAACAACTTAAAAGTTCCATTTTATATCCTAGAGGAGTTGGTCTGCCATATTTTCTGATACTAACTTTCATTACTAGGCAAACGGCTAAGATTTCTTTCCTTATGTACTCAAAGAATGTTAGAGCTGTTTGTTTAGAGCTATAACTTAACATGAAGGCAGGTGAGTTGAATGACTTCTCAATTTATTCTTTACTGGTCATTGACTCTATCATTCATTTTTTTTTTTCTTTGTTCATTCAGAGTGTTTATTTTGATTTTAGAAACTTAGAGTGACCATTTTCACCATCTATGCTTGTTTTTTCTTCCCTCTAATAAAAGTAGCCTTCATTAATGTCAAAAGCTTTAGTGGTGATTAAATACAACTTTATGTTTTTTTATTTTTTTACTTTTTGAGACAGAGTCTCACTCATTTGCCCTGAGGTAGAGTGCTGAGGCATCATAGCTCACAGCAACCTCACGCTCTTGGGCTCAAGCAATTTTCTTGCCTCAGCCTCCTGAGTACTGGGACTACAGGTGACTGCCACAATGGCTGGCATTTTTTTTAGGGACAGGGTCTCACTCTTGCACAGGCTTATCTTGTACTCCTGAGACCGCCCGCCTCAGCCTCCCAGAGTGCTAGGATTACAGGTGTGATGCACCATGTCTGGGCTAAATACAACTTTAGATGGCAAACATTTTATTTTTTGAGTGTGTTTTTTGAATTGCTTAACCTCCATTAATGGCATGGAAAAACCTAAACGAACCAGATCTTTTTTTAATTTAATTTTTTATTACAGCCTAACTGTATACATTTATGGGGTACACGTGATGATTTGATATACACTGTGGAATGCTTATCAAACTGATTAACATAACCATCACTTTACTTACTTATTTTTTGTGGTAAGACATTTTTAATTTACTCTTAGTCATTTTGAAATGTACCCTTGAATTGTGCACCTTACGTGAGATCCCACCAAATGCCCTCCCTTCTCCTATCAAACCTAAATGAACCAGATCTTAATGTTTGCATTTGGCAGGTAGAGAAAAGATTAATTAGGAAACAGTGTGCAGTAATAATTGAATTGTAGATGAAATTAAGACAATGAGATGTGATTCTCACCAGTGGCTACTTTTAGACATTTACATTGAGAAAAATTTGATCCTGAGACCTTGCCTGTGCCTGCTGAAAGCCAGTGAGTGGGTCTTTACCCAGCCAGCATCCTGTGAGACGCGCTGACAGGGGATGTGGGCAGAGCAGTGGGGCTGTGCTAGCTCAGGGCTGCTAGCGCTGCTCCTATTTATTCAAGTCAAACAACTTCTCTAACACTTTCAAGTCACTCCTCCCAAAGTACCTGGGCTGCCCCAAATCTAACTAATGCCACCAGCAATGTGGCTGCAGTGCCCTGCCCTCCAACAGCCAGTCTCCTCATGGTCTCATTCTCTCTTCTACATTTCTATTGTTAAAAGATCCAGACCAGGAAACATTTGTATTTTCTCATTTTCTAAACCCAGTCCAAATGGCATCTAGAGGTCCAATGCAGCAAGGAAAAAGGAGGTCTTCATAGAATCTACTAATTCCACACTTTTTCTTATTGATACAGAAAATGTTAAGAGTCCCAAATTTGATTGGTTCGAACATGTGAAGGGTTTGAGTAGATGATGGATGCCAGTATGAAGTCTGCTGGAGAGTCATGTATTAGATGAGGAGGGGCAGCATCCAGAATTAGTTAAGACATAATTTTCTTGAATGTGGCTTAAGAAATATGGACACTTAAAACTAGATTTTATCTTGTCTAGAAATAAAGTATGGGGTATGGAATGGAGATTCACTTTTCATTTGGTTCATTAATTCTATGAGGGCATAAAACAGGTAATACAAAAAGCTTCCATGATTTTTTTCATATGTACATCAGAAAGATCATACACATGTCACTGTAAATCCTCAATGGATTGTTTCAGCAAAATTATTAATAATTTGATGCCTATATAGATGAAGTTTTACGTTGTTAAGATATCACTGTTCTCTTGGTAACTGAACTTTTTTTTTTTTTTAGAGACAGAGCCTCACTTTATCGCCCTCAGTAGAGTGCTGTGGCATCACAGCTTACAGCAACCTCCAGCTTCTGGGCTTAGGCGATTCTCTTGCCTCAGCCTCCTGAGTAGCTGGGACTACAGGCGCCCACCACAATGCCCAGCTATTTTTGTTGTTGTTGTTGTTGCAGTTTGGCCAGGGCTTGGTTTGAATCCTCCACCCTTTGTATATGGGGCCGGTGTCCTACCCACTGAGCAACAGGTGCCGCCCATGAACTTTTTTTTCCCACCAGACTTTAGATTTGACGTTGAATTTGACCTTTTATATATTTAAGGAATTGACATGCTAGAGAAATGATAGGCTAGAGTCTCCCCCAAACCCCAGCATCACGAGTACCCTTATTTATCCCTACAGAGCCAGTGGCAGGCATTTCCCACCACCTATTCCCATTCAACAAGAGCACCAGATCCATTTAGCTGCACTGATCCCACAAGTAGAAAGAATTGCATTGACCTCAGCTAATTTCAGAATGCTTTTTATTTCTGCTTATGTTGAATACTTTGTACAATTTTAAAAGTGATCTGTTTTGAATGCAAAATTACAAAACTTGAAATTAAAAAGGCAAAAATATAAAGGAGCCAATAATGTAAATCAAGTATTTGGGGAGTGAAGACTGGAAGCTAACTTGCAGTAAATTCACAAAAAGTTTTATACTCTTTGTATAAATGCTTTTTTTTTTTTTTTTTGCTTTTTTAAAAACAACAATGATGGACCAGAATGGTGGCATTTGGAACATTTTGTGTTTTCAGGCAATATTTTTCAATAGTTATTATAAAACCTGGTCCTGAGCTTAAAAGTGGGCTTAATTCTTATTTATTTATTTATTTATTTATCTGTCTGAGATAGGGGCTCACTCTGTCGCCTAGGCTAGAACACAGTAATGTCATCCTGGCTTACTACAGACTCAAACTCTTGGGCTCAAGTGATCTTCCTGCCCTAGCATCACAAGTAGCTCAGACTGTAGGCATGTACCACCATGTCTGGTTAATTTTTCTATTTTTTGTAGATACGGGGTCTCACCATGTTGCTCAGGCTGCTTTCAAATTCCTAGCCTCAAGCAATCCTCTCTCCTCAGCCTCTGAAAAGTGCTAGGATTACAGACATTGAGCCACCACACGCAGCCTCTGCAGTAAATCTTTGACAGCTGCCTCAACACACAGACACCTTTTGAGAAATAGACATTCCCTGAAATCTTTTGTTTGCATGGTCACACACTGATTGATGCTTAGATGTTCCAGCATCTAACGTCGTAATGGTATTCTTGAGGACCAAAGGTATTTTTTCCCATCTTTGAAAGCCTGTGGGGGCGCCAGGTGGAACAGATGTGAAGCTACTGTGTATGTGAAGGAACACTCCCTTTGGCTTCATATCTGAATGCCGTGCATCTTTTTGGAATTGTATGTTGTGTTTGTGTATTTATGTTTTGATTCATAGTAACTTCTCATTTATGGAATTGATTTGGATAGAACACAAACTGTGAATAAAGGGAAATAAATAGCTGAAAAATATTTCATCCTGAATAGGCTCCTGATAAGTAAGATGGGAAAATCAAGACCACCAGGAAAGCAAAGCACAGGCAGGAAACTAAGGCCCCCCTCTGCCTGTGGAGTCTTCTGTTAGGATCTCAAGAGATAAAGACAGAGAGAGAGGCATTTGAACAGTCTTTGAAAATGCTGAGGTTTAGATTTTTTTGGTTGTGTGTATGTGTAACAGGAATTATTGACAGAGTTTGATTTTGCAAACAGCAAATATACATGCAATTTGGGTGTGAATCAAACACTGTAGTTTTTGTAAATATGTAGATATGCACGGTTATCTATAGAGAACTATTTCCCCTTGATCATTCCTAGATTTTAGTATCTGGGCTCAAGTCAGTCTTACTTCTGTGGACAACTTTGTTAAACTGACGGTTGAAATAAGGAAGTAGGTTTACAGCTTAACATCTTAAGAAGGGTTTGGAATTTTGAAAATCAGAAGAATAATTCTCTGACTCTGAGTTGGAAGGACTCCTGAGGGCTGAGGTGAAATCAGCATTGCAGAACCCACGCTCCCCTATCTCTTTCCAAATCAGCCTCAGGACCCCCTTTCTAGCTTCCACACTGAAAGCAGCTCTTTACAAGATCTGCAATAACAGCCTAGCCTGGGAACAGATAAACAAACAAGTCTCCCCTTTTGCTCTTGGCTGTTTCACTCTCTCCTGAGGAAGTAAAAACATATGTACATCATAGGAATAATGAAATTCTTAAAACTTATAGGTCATTTTAACATTTTTTGTGTGTGTGTGTGTAGTTTCTTTAAGTTTCCACAGTAACTTATCTTAGCCATATCACTCTGTCTGGCAGACAGTTTGCCACTCCAAGATCAGTTTGCCACTTCTGATCTCAGAAGCTGAGATCAGCTTCTTTATTTCATTATTAATCTATCCTTCCCACTTACCTTCATCACTCTCTTCCCCCCTTTCCCTTCCATACCCTTCCATTTACCTGCTTTAGGGTAGGTAGAAATAAGCAGGTCATCAGGTTTGGCTTGAAAGTTCCAGATCTGATCCCAGGTCTCACAGGTGGGTGTGGGTTGAAGAATTCCCTGCACGTAGTCAACACTTATGCGTTTGATTCCATCAAACTGGAAATCCTCCATCTTGTTTAAGGCCATCAGTGTTGGAAAAATCAAGAGTCTTATTCCAAAAAAAAAAAAACAAAAAAGTAACCTCTTAGCACAAAGCTGTGTTTTGTGATATGGTATGGACAGGGCAACAGTCAGACCAGTTGTCCTGCCTGGCACAGTCTGGTGCCTGCTGGGAAACGTGAAGCAACGAAACTGCAGGCCTCCTGGCTGTAGCTCCAGGGAATGAGAAGTGTTGTTTAGTTTTCTGTGCAGAGGCGTGTTTCTGCTGAGTCCCAGCCCTCCCCCGCCACCACCCGGGCTATGACATCACACAGAGGCGGGGACAAATTCTGAGGGCCGAGTCCTGCTCCAGCCCCGCTCTTTTCTGTCTGTTAAAGAGTTAGTGCCACATCATTTGTGTCCCTGTTATTTGCACCCCTCATCTTTGTGTTTATAAAATAGTTCCCAAATACTTGCATTAATTGTTTAATTTTAAGCAATTAAGTTGCAGGGTACTTGGCTCTGGAATTACAAATTCAACACAGAATGACTTCCCTGAAAGGCTGCAGGGACCTTTGTGTGGGCTGTTATCAGCTAGGACCTCTATCATCCCAGCAAAAAAGGGTCAACTTTGTTACTTTTTAAGGGTAAAAGAAATAATGTTACACGGAAAAGGATTTCCTTCCTTTTGCAGGCTAGTACCAGTAGGTACTGGTACCTTTTGCAGTACCAGTAGGGGGCCCATCACAGATATTCAACATGTATGTCTCATGGGAGCGCCCCAGGTCCTGCCCTACTGCTCCCTCTGGCAGGTCCATAGCTCCCTCCGGCACTGATGCTGCCTTCCTTCTCCTGGAACTTTCTCTGGCTCTTGTGTGTCTGGTTTATGTTTGCTTTTGTGTGTGTGTGTGTTTTTTTTCAGGTCCCAGGTTATATGTCTTCTTTCTGGAGAATCCTTCCCTCACTTTCCACATCATCTCAAGCAAGTCCCTCCTGTTTCCTTGTTTGTGGCTCCTTCCTTTCATTTAGAGAAGCTTTGGGAATTTAATTCTTCTTATCTGCTTATGAGCATTTTCTAAATCCTGTGCTACATTAAAAGGCACGTGAAGCATGGCCAGGGCTCTGTCTGGTTTTCTCATTGTTTACCAGCTATGTGCTTAGTGCCTGGTATACTAGTATTTCTTGAGAGAATGACTGAGTAAAATTAAACAAAAATTGAGGAAGTGAGTTCTTTGGTTCACTGTTAGATGAGAATTAGGTGAGCCCGGTTTCTGTGGCTTGCCAGTCTTAGCCAGAAGTCAGACCGGCTGCATTTGAATCCTGTACCATCTCTTGGTAGCTGTGGACAATGGCAAGTTACAGAATCTTTGTATTTACACTTCACACTTGCCTCATGTGTAAATTAGGGATCTTGACAGTATCTACCTCATAGTGTTGTTTGCTGGGGGTGGAGGATGGGGTGGATAAAATAGTGCGTTTTGTGCCTTAGTTATTACAGCTGGGAAATGTTCCATCAACTGTGGCTATTAATAACAACGAAGGACAAAGTTCACTATTTCTCTCTGGCTCACGTCAGGATGCAAACTCAGGTAAGATAAATTCTTTGGCTTCCTTATTGCTCATCACTTCCCTATCAGCTGTGATGAGGCAAGTGGACACTTGGACAGACACTTGATATTCATATACTATTAGAAAGACTTACAACAGTTACCTGTAACTCTTTAGTTAGATTCATTCTATAATCTTTTCAGCCCCATGTGCTCTCAGGGTAGAGGGGTAGGTAGTTCACCAGTATCAAAGCAGTTTTGTCTAGTGCACTGTGTTTTAGAAGGCTGGCAGATGGGGGAGGATATGTAGAGTGGCTAGGGTTGAAAATAGACACAGGGAAAGTTGAATATTTCAAATAATTTGTTAAAAACCACAATGAGACTGCCATCTTATACTGATTATTATTAAAAAGTAAGTAAGTAAGTAAGAATGATTATTATTAAAAAGTCAAGAAATACACAGATGCTGGCAAGGATTTGGAGAAAAGGGAATGCTTTTACACTGTTGGTGGGAATGTGAATTACCTCTGTGGAAAACAGTATGGAGAGCTCTCAAAGAACTAAAAATAGAAATACTATTTGATCTAGCAGTCCACTAGTGTGGATCTACGCAAAGGAAAATAAATCCACACATCAAAATGATACCCACCCTTGTATGAGGGTCTGACAATTAAGTCTGTGAACTCATCCTATAAAAAGTGCTACATAACACATTGCTGAATATTACTATGGTTGCCTTCGAATCACTGCTCTTGGGAAGCTGCGCATTGATGCCAGTGCCCAGTCCATCCTTACAAGCAATTTTGCAGCTCTTTCTGGAATGAACTTGCCAATTATGTGCTTATGTCGGCAGCACAGTATAAACAACTTGGGAAGGTTTCATCACCTTGGGGTATCAAGTAAAACATGACACATCTCACAGCTGTGTTTGTGTTGACATGTGGCAGTGTCGTGATGAATGGCCTTCATTATTGTTGTGTGTTTTTGTGTACTGTACAATGACAGTTCTGATGGTCATTCCAGAAAAAGAATTCCAAAATTGCTTTGAAAATTGGACTAGATGCTGGCATTGGTGCCTTGCTTCTCGAGGGGAGTATTATTGAGTTGAAATTGCCCCTTAATAGCTGTATAACCTTTCTAGATATTTAATCTCTACTGAGACTTTTGTTTTCTATTAATCTCATGGACTTACTGTGAAGATTCATGTATATAAGGTGTCCTGTAGTCCTGGCATACATTGAATACCAAAGATAAAGTTAACACCATCTCCTCCTCTGATTCTTCCCTGAACCTCTTATTTCAGCTCTGTTTCTCTGTTTCTGAGTATGGAGAGGAGATTCCAACTCTCAGTGTGATCTTTGAATGTTTCCATTGCAAACAATTAATACTGTCATGTTCAGGCCTAAAATGTGATTTGTTGGACAAATTTGTGACTGGGTTCCCAATCTCTGTTTTTCTTAGGAAAATCCAGAATACTGGTTACTGCTCTTAAACAAGTTTTTGTTTGTTTTTACTAAAGGAATGTGTCTAAAATGTATTTTGATTTATCATACTGTTTTAAAAGACATCTGTTGGAGAATGAGCTAAACCAGTGTTGAAGAAAAGTAAAATTGTCCTCATCTTTTGAATCAATATTTAGCTTAGGCTCATTAGAAATGGCTCTATTGTTTTCTAATACTTGCAACAACATTGGGAGGAAAAAGGAACAATAAGACCACGCAATTGGTGGTGGCTCCTTGCTACCGGCACCTCCCTCCTACGTCTTCCCCTGCCCTGCTGGCCACAGGCACTCCTGCTGCTTCCATCTCTCCTCCTCAAAACTGCTCCTGCCCCTTGGGTCAGGCGGTTTTAAAACTGAAAATTTTGATGCATTACTTAGTCCCTATTTCAAAGCACTGCTAGGTACCCAAGATACCAGAGTAAAAGGATGGTTTCTTCCGGACAATTATATACCTACATTATCTGTTCCATCATATATTTACTAATTGTATGGCTGCGACCAAAATACATGAAGAATAGACAGCTGTTCTCTTGCTGGAGTATTTTAGTGGTGTATAACCTTGGACTCACGATGCTGTCTCTGCATATGTTCTGTGAGTTAGTAACAGGAGTATGGCAAGGCAGATACAACTTCTGTCAGGGCATATGCAGCGCGGGAGAGTCAGATCTGAAGATCATCTGTGTCCTCTGGTGGTACTGTATCTCCAAACTGATGGAATTTATGGACCCCTTCTTGTTTCTGTGTAAGAACAACCACCAATCACCATGCTGCATGTCTACTACCACGCCTCCATGCTGAACATCTGGTGGTTTGTGATGAACTAGGTCCTCTGTGGCCACTCTTATTTTGGTGCCACACTGAACAGCTTCATCCATGTCCTCCCGTGCACTTTCTACAGTCTGCCTTCAGCCCCTTCCATGCGTCTGTACCTGTGGTGGGAGCAGTGCTGCTGCAGCTGCTTCAGTTTGTGCTGACAGTCGTCCAGACCAGCTGTGGGGTCATCTGGCCATGCACATTCCCTCTCGGTTGGTTGTATTTGTAGATCAGATACATGATTTCCCTGATTGTTCTTTTCACAAACTTCTATATTCAGACCTACAACAGGAAGGGGCCTCCCAGAGGAAAGACCACCTGAAGAACCACCAGAAAGGGTCCATGGCTGCTGCGAACGGACACACCAACAGCTTTTTTTTCCCTCTAAAACAATGTGAAGCCAAGGAAGCTGAGGAAGGATTGAAATCCAGGAGTTGAAAACCTCCAAGCCACGTCATCTGATTGTAAGCACAATATGAGTTGTGCCCGGTGCTTGTTAACAGCTGTTGTAACTAGTCCAGCCTACAATGGTTGTGACTCATGTAGGACCCCTTTCATCAGTTCAAAACCCTTAGAAAATGTATACAGATTATACAAGTAGGCTAAGATTTCTAACATTTCTGGGCTTTCATCAACTCCCACCCTGTGCTAGACTGTGGAAAGGGAGTATTGTTGTAGTATACAACACTGCTATTGCCTTATTGGTTATAACATGATAGGTGCTGAATTGTGATTCACAATTTAAAAACATTGTAATGCAGACTTTTTTTTTTACTGTAGATCATGCATGTGATTGTAAATGTAAATTTGTACAATGTTGTTACAGTAGAGAAACACACATGCCTTAAAATTTAAAAGCAGGTACCAAAGCTTATTAATTTAAATTAGGGCATGTTTCAAGTTTGTATTCATTTGTGATAACTCTATTTAGAAAAATCAAAGACTGTGATTTATGAAACTAGACTGTGACATATAATTTCAAGTGACTTGTAGATGTGAAATCAGAAATGGCACCTTTGGTTTTATAATATTGGCTTTGAATCAGGCTGACTCAAATCTAGTGGAACAGTCAGTTTAACTTTTTAACAGATTTTTTTTTTTTTTTGAGTGCCACTATTAATAATATAGGAAAGGGGAGAGGGTTCTAAAGCAGTCTTGATAAAACTTAAATATATATTTTTTGTCCTCAAGATTTTAGGAAGAGTGTAGAATGAGTAGGCCATTTTTTAATTTCTCTGAAGCACTAAGTGTTTTTATACAGAAAACAAAAAGTCTGTTTTGCTTTCCACCAGTTTGAGAGAAGATGTATACTTTTCAGAAGAGATTGAATCCTTACCATTTGACAGTGTCACATAGATGGGCAGTGAGAAACTGGTTTCCAGGGTCCAATTTTAGACTGATTTCTGTACTGCTGTTTTGACACAAACTTCCTTTTAAAATGTGCCTAGTTTACCAAAATTGACAAAGGGGAAATAAAGGACTTTAAAAAATGTTAAGGTAAGGCTGGGTGCAGTGGCTCACACCTGTAATCCTAGTACTCTAGGAGATTGAGACAGGGGGATTGCTTGGGCTCAGGAGCTGAGACCAGCCTGAACAAGAGCGAGACCCTCATCTCTAAAAAATAGCCAGGCATTGTGGCGGGTGCCTGTAGTCCCAGCTATTTGGGAGGCTGAGGCAAGAGGATCTCTTGAGTTCAAAAGTTGGAGATTGCTATGAGTTATGACGCCATAGTGCTCTACCAAAGGCAACAAAGTGAGACTGTTTCCAAAAAAAAAAAAAAAAAAGTTTTAGGGTAAAATTAGATAGCTACAGCATAAGAGAACTGATAAATCGGATAGATTGTTAACTTGTTTCATGTAAATCTAATAGTAACTGTAATTTTTTTCTGCTTAGAATCTAAAAATTTGTTTAGAATGTCTTGTTTAAAAATAATAGACTGCAGACCGCTTATCATAAAATAATGTCTCTCACATTGGCAGTGGTCAAACAGATGTGGACTATTATGTGTGTCATTTTAAAGCGTCATGATTTAGCCTCTGAATACCTTCTCTGTTGAGGTAAAAATACATTTATCAAACCACTCATGACACATCTAAGAAGGTCATTGACAGTGTATAAACTAATTGTTGGTTTGATAGTTATGTAAATATCAGTTTACCATGCTTTAGTTTTGCACATTCATATTATAGGGAGCCAGTGGTTCCCCTCTTAGTCTTGTGGGTTTTCTGTTTGAAAGGAGTCATGACATTATTTACATTTACCTTATCAAGCCTAGAATGTATATATTTATAAATGTATGTCTTGATTCCTAGGTACTAATTTGCAGATATCCTTACATATTTCAATACAGAAACTGTAACATTCTATATTGTGCTATCAAAATGTGCTTAGCTCATCCAGATATACCCACACTGTTAAATAATGTCTCAACATTAATCATTAAATCATTTTTGATTACCCGTGGGGGAAAAAAAAACTCAAAAACCCCCCACACAATTAAAACTGGAATCAAATCCAGATTGTTCAAGAATTGGTAAACATCTATCATTTTTCATAACTTGTTTCTTTTCCACTACCCTTTGTTTAGACTGTCGTAGGGGCCAGTGTAGTACCTTGTTCCAGAAGTTGAGTGGGGAAAAAATGAAACTCCAATGAAATGTATTACCCTATAGTACTTTAATCAACATCTGAGAGTGGAGATAGTTGTGAATGCTTAATGAAGTGAGGCAAGGATATAGGCAATCTTTAATTTCAGATAATTTCTTAAAACACAAACCCTGATAGTCTCAGAAAAATAAAAAGCTGTGTCTAATCGTGGACCATACAGAATTGACAGATTTAACAAATATAAATACAAGATGCCCAGTGAAATTTGAATTTCAGATAAACAATGAATTGATTTTTATTATGTGCATGTCCTATGCAATATTTAGTACATCTGTAATGACTAAATTTTTTTTTTTTTTTAGATATGAATGTGACTGGGTGTCTTGTACTTTATATGGCACCCCTAAGTAGGTAGGGGAGAAGTCGCTGGTCAGGGCTAACTCCAAAATAGAAAAACTCTATGACCTTAATGAGTGGGATAAGAAGCATGACTGACCCAGAAAGCCCTTCAGACTCTCTCACATGAGCTCAGTGACCTCAAGTCTCTTCCACTGGCTTGTGGGGAAATGTGTACTGTTTGCACTTTCTAGTTACTAGCATCTCTTCTGGTCTCTTCTCTGGGCCTATGGATTTGCCCAGCTTGTTACTTGTTAGTAAGGAAAGGACGTATAAAATCCTTGGTGTGATCCAAGTAGTGAGTTGACCGAAGTTGGCATCAGATGAGTGTCTTAGATGAGACTGCCTGTGTGCTCTGCCCTGACTTCTCCATATTGGCTTTTGAGAGTTTGTGCTGGTAGGCACATTGGGTCTCATGCTGTTGTTGTTTCACAGAAGCTTACTTCGTTGTGTTACACCATATCCTACTAATAGCATGCTCCCCAAACTAGCTTTCTCAAATGAAAAAGCATATAGGAGAATGAAGTATTTGGGTACCAGAAAATGAGTCCTTGAGCTCCCAGCATCAATGAAGAGCTGATATACTATGAATTCTGATTGACTGGCAAGGCCTTGAAAGGGAGGGGACACCCTTTTCTCTGAAGCAGTTTGGAGGAACTGTGGAAGATCTACTTCTCAGGACCTAGCTGGCTGCTTTTGCCTTATAAGTATTCGTAGGTGCTTGAGTGGTTTCCTTTCTTTTGTGAAGTGGCCACTCCCTCCCTCTCATCTCTACAAGTCAGTCTTGAGGAGTGAGGCAGACTCTCCCTGCTTCCTCCTTTTTGATCACCGGAAAATAAGTGCACAAGCCCTTTCGCCTTTCAGGCTTTGATGTTTATTGCTCCAAAAAACCAGAAGATTAACAAAAAATAGCCAGGGTGGACATGTAGCTTTGGGAATTTTACTGGTCTATCTCTAAACCTTCGTGTGCCTCCTGGACCAGGATTCAGCTGCTATCAGAGATTAGAAGCTTGGAGAAGACAGTAGGGGTCACTGATAATGGGAAGAAGGGGCAGGGACCAAGAGCAGCAGAGACTTTGACCATCAAGGAAGAGATCCCAGAGAAGATGAGCTGGGAGATGGAACTCCCATTTTATTAAGTGTCTTCTATGTGTAGGATCTCATGACTGCCACAGTGGAAAGACACAGTCTCTGCCACCAGGAGATTTGCAGTTTGACACAGAAGGTGATATGTAAACAAGCAATTAGAGTATTACATTAATGGAGGTGTGGACAAATTGTGCTACAGCACTAGAGAATGAGCACTGAAGTCAGCCTGGAATCAGGAGAGGTCTTCCAGAAGAGAGGACAGTTAAGCTGAGACTTGAAGGATAACCTGGGGTTGGCAAGTGGGTGACAGAGGGCAAGGTGCTCCAAATAGAGGAGCCTAGCAGGTGCAAAAGCATGGATGTGAGGTGTGGTCAGGATTGAGGGGGCAGTGCTGCTGGAGGGCATGGGGAAGGTGAGAGAGAATAGAGGAAGGAGAGGGCAAGGGGCAAGGCCCCTTAGATCTTAGATGTTGTAAGAAGCTGAAGTTAAACACTGTGTAGATCGGGGGAAGCCATTGAAATATTTTGAGCATGGGAGCAAATGTCACATTTCATCTTCACATTAATCCTTTGTGGTAGAAAGTAAGTTGTATTGTGAATTTAAAAGTTGAGAGGTGGAAGCTCAGGTAGGTAAAATGAGGGACTCGATTTCAGAGAATAAATGGGAACGTGAGGACTCAATTCCATTTATGTCTGACTGCAGAGAGTCCAGGCACTCCCTCTCTTATAGAATTCTTTAGTCTGGAGAGGAAGGATATGCAAAGAGGGGTCTCCAAACTTCTATACTCTGCTAAAAAGCATACCTACTAAAAGGCCATCCTGGGGGCTGGGTGCTCACTGCCTGGAGGGAGAGCCAATTCATTAAGCCCCCTTCTTAAGCTGTAAGCATCTGTGGTTTTGGTATGGAAACTCAGGACAACCAAGTGAACTGAACATTTTAGAAAGATTTGAACTCCAAATTGATATGTAAATACCTGGCTCTCTGGAATTGCTTAGAGTCAAGGCCTGATTTGAGGAAGGGAGCTCTGTCACCTGTATGTTGGTGGAAGCACTTTCTAGTTGGACAAATAAAATGAAAACCTTTCAAAATGTGACTACAAAACATTTTTATAGGCTGGGATTGTTAATTAAAGTCATGTACAGTATAGGAGTATTAAAAATAGTTGTTCTACAGGTTAGAGTCACCAACAGTAGCATTTTGATCCCGGATAAGGCATGTAAGTAAATTGGCATTGTTAAAACCAGGCCACATGCAGTAGGAAAAGTATGCCAAAGCCAAAATCCTCTATGGAATTCATTCTTCCTTTGGGTCCCCAACATTCTCAATTGTAGACTATTAGCAAGAACTTTCTGGCTGATGGTAATTGGTTCAGGTACACAGATGATGCACTAATGAAACCCTAACTGGCTCTCAAACCACACAGAGCTTTACTGAATGAGAATAAAATACTGACTGTTACTGAGAACAGTGGACATATGGACAATCTATACATTTGTGTAACTTGTATACCAGCCTAGACAAGCCTTTTGTGCTCTTATAAGGAAAGGAATACCAAAAAGTTGCTAACATTACTATTCTTATTCATGAAAATATTAACCTTATGCTGAAAATATGATAAGAACTAAGCAGCAGAATCAATGACAATTTGTTTTACTATTTTTGTTCTTCCCACTAGTTACAAATGCTTAAGTTTTTGTGACAAAATTTCATCAGTATGCATTGAACATAATTAATCTGAAAGGTTCTGAGTCTTTAATACCAAAGCAAGGACTTTATTCTTTCTTTTTGTGTCATCTCCTCTTTTCTTCTTGCTTTTTCTCTCTCCTTTTAACACTTCCCATGTCTCTGAAGTGGATGGATTGCCACGTGGGTCCTTGTACTGAATTGACTATGTTAGCATGTTTACCTGTCTGAATGTCTCCCGTTGCTGGTCTCACAGCAATGGGATGAGGTATAAATTAATTGGGTGTTTTGGGACTGTCCATTTTCCAGGTATACCTCATTATTACCTTAGTCATGTCTTGTGACTTGCGAGAATGTGTAGGGAATTGAGAGAGCAATAAATGATGTTCAGATCAAATAGTAACGTGGCTGAGCCTGGTAACAGTGCCTTTTGTGTGTTGGGCTTTGCGTCACCTGTGTGTTCCCATCTATCCATACAGTGATATGATGATGGGTCCTGTGGGAGCAGAACCTGGCATACTCAGGGGGATTCTCGGTGAGATGGGTGTCCAAACTTGGAGGCAGGATGCGTAGCAGACGTACTTGGTGGGGATCCAGTTGGGAAAGGAAATGTCTTGTTCCTCCTCCTCATCACTTTTCAGTGTTTATGAATGAGACTTATGGGTAGGTAAAGATTCAGATTGGGGAGCTTATCAGTGTCCACCCTTATGGTTTTAGCGATTGCTGTTCCTGCATTTTCTCTATTAAGATCTGTTCCAATAGTGCTAGGAATTCTGGGAAGGGGCAGAGGCGGGATTATCCACACAGAGGATGAATGGCTTAGGGCACACTGTTGTCGCTGGTCTATGCATGGGCCCTCTTTCTTGTTTTCTATCCTTAAACCCTTCTCCTACACCCTCCTCCCATAGGATCCATGACGTTTAACATGTATCTTTTGGTTTATATGTGTTTTTGCAAAACGAATATTTTTATTTTGAGGGCATGGATTTTTAAATTTATATAAATTATACTGGGTTATAGATCTCATTTGTTTACTTTTTAAAGTACAATATTTTAGAGACGACTTCAGGTCACTATGTGTATATCTGTTGCTTCTAATTAATGGCTTTCTAATATCACAAGATGTACATCTACCACATTTTTACCTGTTTACTCCACTGGCAGTGGCCCCCTAGAAAGCCTTCAGCTCCCAGCCAGCACAGATAAGGCAGCAAGGATCATGAACGTACATATTCCTGTACATGTCTCCTAATGGAATTGCTTAAGCATTTATTTGGGGTATATACCAAATGCCTACAGGTAAAATTTCTGGGTCAAAGAAATTTGCTTTCATTTACTTATTTTGACTAAACACAGATTGTTCTTCTGAATAGTTGCGCTTGTCTACACCGAACCAGCAGTATATTATCAGCTTCCTAACTTTTGCTTGTTAAAGAGATACCAGGTACTAGCTCATTGTTTTCATTTGTATTTGCTCTTACTTACTAATTATTTTGAGCATCTCTTCAAATACTTGTTAATTCTTTGGATTTTTTTCCTCTTAAAATTGCCCTCCTCTGGACCCCCTTTGCCCATTTCTCTGTTTGGGTTCTTTTTCTCGTTGTTCTGAGAATTTCTTGTGCATGCTGAATATTGGTCCTTTTTGGTTTTGGAAATTACAAATCACTTTTCTCATTCTGTTCTCTATCAACGTTTTTCAGGATGCTCTTTGTTGAACAGAAATTTTTAAATTGATGTATCAAATTCATTAAATATCCTTGCCTCATGTTTTATGTGTTTGGAGTTTCGTTTTTTATAAAGCTCTGTCATTAGGTAACAAAGTAACCATCTTTGTGAACAAAGCATAGTCATTTAGTCTTTGCCTAGAGTCCACCTTTGTATAAATTGTTAGATAGGAATTTAGTTTTTTTTTTTTTTGTATATTATAAGCTATTTCTCCTAATATCATCTAGTGGCCACCAGTGCTTTCGTCAGTGACTTGGAATGTCTCCTTTATAAGAGACGAAGTTTCCATAGATTTAGGTGCCAGGCTCTGGGCTTCCTGTTCTGTTCCGTCAGACTGTGTAACTGCTCTGGTGACAGTGCTGCCCACAGACTGTGTAAATGCTCTGGCCACAGTGCTGCCCACAGACTGTGTAACTGCTCTGGCCACAGTGCTGCCCACAGACTGTGTAACTGCTCTGGTCACAGTGCTGCTCACTGCCATTGCTCCTGCTCGGTAGCTGTCCTGCTGTCCCAATGAAGCTGCTGCTTTTTCAGGTTGCCTTGGTTGTTTTGAGCCTTTTATTCCTTGTACACTTTAGATTAAGATTTCTTAAGATCGACTGAATTTATACATTATCAAGTTCAGGACTTTCAAAGACTACTAAGAGGTAAGTTCTTTAGTTGGCATTCTGGGGTATTGTTGAGCTCATCTTCAAGTGGATGTGACTGTTTAGTGGTTATGAACATATGACATCTAGCCTGGCTTATGTCCCAAGCTAGAAAAATGTGGATTTAACCCATCAGAGACAAAGTATCTTTCTGGAAGTTTCTGTGGAAATTTTCTTTCCACAAAGCATCACTGTCCTCTTACCCCTATTTCTGGGGAAGGAACCAGGGGAGGTGAGAAGGTCAGGTCCTACCATATGAGCAAAAAAAAAAAAAAGGGAAGTATGGGGAGCTGGGGAACAGAGATCATGGAACACAATGGAAAAGAATGCCTCAATGCAGAGTTAAAGCAGATACTAGGGACCGAGGTGGGGAGCTAAGAGAGTGTGTATGTGTGTGTGTGTGTGTGTGTGCATGTGCCTGCACGTGTGTATGTGGGGAGGGGTTGCAGAGCCAGCAAAGAAGGGCAAAGAGCAGTGACTGGAACAGGAAGGGAGAGAGAGATTGGCCAGGTAAATACTGCAGGCAGTACCTGCATTTAAGTTAGTGTCTATTCCTAGCTGTAGGCAGGTATTTAAAAAATCAGTGCTCTGGATAAAATGGACATCCAAGAGGAGGTAAAGCCATTTCTTCCAGACCGTTCCCCTTGTATTTCTTTCTTTTCTTTTTTTTTTTTTTCAAGTTGAATTTATTTTATTTTATTGTATTTATTTATTTTTTATTATAGATAAAACTATGCACCATAGATGTGGCCCAACCCATCACCCTCCCTCCACCCAAACCTCCCCCCTCCCTTCCCCTTCCTTGGTCCTTTCCTCATAGTCTTGTGGTATTGACTATTGTTGTTATATATAAAGGCTACCAATTTATGGATATTGATTTTGTAACCTGAGACACTGCTGTATTCCTTGATCACTTCTAAGATTTTTGTAATAGAATACCTTGTGTTTTCCAGATATACAATCATATCATCTGTAAAGAGTGATGTTTTGATCTTTTCTGACTCTATATGGATACCCTTGATCGCCTTTTCTTCCCTAATTGTGATGGCTAAAACTTCCATTACAATGTTGAAAAGCAGTGAAGAGAATGGGAAACCTTGCCTGTTCCTGATATGTGTGGAAATGATTTCATTTTAACTCCATTCAATATGATATTGGCTGAGAGTTTGCTGTAGATGGTCTCTATCAGTTTAAGAAATGTCCCTTCTATACCAATTTTCTTAAGTGTTCTGATCATGAAGGGATGTGGGATATTATCAACAGCTTTTTCTGCATTGATTGAGGGAATCATATGGTCTTTGTTTTTTAATTTGTTTATGTGCTCAATTATACTTATAGTTTTATGGATATTGAACCAGCCTTTAGACCGTGGGGTAAATCCCACTTGGTCACGGTGTATAATTTTTTTGATGTGTTGTTGGATTCTGTTTGTTAGGATCTTTTGGAGTATTTTAGCATCTATATTCATTAGTGATATTGGTCTATAAGTCTCTTTTCTTGGTGGGTCTTTCCCTGGTTTCGGGATCAATGTGATGTTTGCTTCGTAGAATGTGTT
>CAUYPK010093324.1:0-14543 GCA_963574355.1 Loris lydekkerianus | reverse complement strand
TTTCTGACATCTCAGCTATTTGTTTGTGCATGGGGTCTTGTGCTGTTTCTGCCCCATTGATCCTTAGGGGAGTTGATCTACTCTGATTATTCATATTGCCAGAGTTTTTCTGTTGATTTCGCCTCATGATTGTTTTTCACCATTGCTTCTGGCTGTCCTCAGAGTTGGGGAGGTGTCTCTCCAGGATTAGACCCCAGCGGGATCACTCTATTGTTGCTGGATCTTTGTAGGGAGTGACCTTGTGTAGTTCCTCTGGGGCTGCTCTAGCTAGGGAGTTCTGGTTGTGGAAGCAGCTCCAGTATGTGACACACCCAGATCCAGCAACAGGGCTGGAGGTAGTGCGCACGGTTCTGGGAGTGCCTGGCGCCCAGTGATTTTGGCACAGAGAGCCCAAGGCTCCAGCAGTCTCCTGCCAGGAGAAGGGCTCTGCACAGAGGCAGGAAGGGCTCCAGAGGGCACGCAGCTACCAGAGTCTGTGGCCAGATGAACAGGCTAGTGTGGAGGCTAGGACGACACAGGAGGGAGGATGCAGGGTTGCGTGGCTCCCACAGTTCCTGGTCAGGAAATGCGGAAGCCCAGTTGGTGCAGGTCACCGGTTGGGGGTTGCTGCACAGCTTTTATGGAGGTCTGGGCAGCACCAAGCTTAGGAGTTTGAGGTTGCTATGAGCTGTGACGTCACAGTACTCTACCCAGGGCTATAGCCCAAGGCTCCAGTGTGCCAAAACCATCTCACTCTGCCCCTAAGGATTAAGGCTGTAAGGCAGCTCAGTCCCCACCTCTAGGCTGCTCAGTCACTAGGTTACTTTGTTTCGCCTGATCCTTGCCCTGGGACCCTGAAGGCAGAACTTGCCAGGGCAGTTCTTTCACCATGGCTTCCTGCGCCCAGCTCAGTGGCTCAGTTTGGGGCCCCAGACAATTCCCAAAGTTCTCCACACTCCCACTCAAGCTCTCCCCACTGCAGTTCAACTAAGTGCCAAGTCCAAGAACACCAAAACAGTTCACAGGTAAGGCCCTTCTGGTTTGTAGTCTCACTGCTGCTTGTACTCACAGTTGCCAGTGTGATTAGGTCGATCGAGCACACGGAACCACTTGCCAGTTTTCCACTGTTTTTGTCCTCCTCTTGGGGTCCAGAAGTCCCTTGCTGGCTCCCTGTATCCTCAGAGGGATGATTATAGGCAGATCCCACCAGGTCCCTCCAGAGATGCCTGGAATCCTGTCTCCCCAGACTTGCTGTGCCCAGTTGCAGGGAAGCTGTTACTCGGCCGCCATCTTTAATCCACCAGATAGTCTACTTTTTAAAAATCTTCCATAGTGCATTCCATTCTCCCTTTCGAGCTCCCATTTACTGGAGACTTAACTTCCCAGGTACAGTGTTAACTGCTCTCATGAATATTATCTCAATTATCACAGCTTTCTGAGGTGACTGCTATTTTTGTTTCCATCTTACAAAAGCCATTTGGCTCCTAAAGATGGAGCTAGAATTTGAACCCAATGTCTCTGAGTCTGGAATCAAACCTTTGGGCTATTGTAGATGGACAAAGGAGGTAACTCACCTTTCCCACTTTCTGTCATTTTCTGAAGAAAAAATCATGCCCTGTTACTGGCTCTGACTCACACATCCATCCCTGTGAGCAGGCCCAGAACTTCCCCCGGGAGCCAGGAAGAACAGGGGTGGCAGCCCCCCTAAATACACTTGGAGTACCTCCCTGCAGATCTGCACCACTGATGCAGAGTGCCAAGCAGAGTTCAGGCTGAGTCCCCCAGTGACCCTACTCTCATCCCTCTCCCCAGAGGACACGCAGGGCCGACTCTAACCACCATGCTGCCAAAACCTAAGACAGCAGAACAGCTCTGAGAGTCCCATCCACATTCTACAAAATGCAGCCTCTCTTCCACCTTATGCTAGAAAGTGGCTCGATTCACCTTCACTGAATAAGTGGATCAACGCAAATACGCTTCACTCATATAAACTACACCAAAGGCTGAGCTTACAGGAGCCATGGAGAGAGGAACAAATTTCACCCCATTCTGTGGTGCTCTGTATTGATGTTCAAGGCGTACACAGACATGCCCATTACTGGCTGGAGCCCTGTTGTCGAGCAGTGTAAATACTCAGACTAAGGGAAGATGAGAGGCAAATCAAATGGCGAGCACAGGACTGAGGGGAGAAATGCTAAAGGAAGGAATAGCTAAGAAGCTGTGCATGCTGCTGACAGACCCCAGGGTGCTGTGATGTGGTGTCACTTATCTCATTTCCAACAGCCTGTGGAGATAATTTTTTGAAAAAGAAAAAGAAATCACAACTTCATGATGAAAGTTAATGGGACAATCGTTTTGCCCTTAAGGAAATGTCTCATACCAATGACTTCACTAGAACACTTTGTATCATTTGGAGGAATTTCAGTTCCAAGTGATCTGATTCAAACTAACGAGTAAAAAGGGAACCCTTAGTGTGTGCACCAGGCTACAGCTGGCTTCCCGCACAGACTAATTCAAGGACTGAACCCTGTCCCTAGAGCCTGTTACCCTCCACACCTGAGATCGACTCTCCCTCACATCTCTTTCATGGCCAGTGTCCTCTTGGTGCAGATACAACTGTCTGTTGCTCCTGTCCTAACACTCTCCAGAGTGTGGGGGAGTTTGAAGAATAAATGTTCTGGGTTCCCCTCTGGCCTGACATGTTTTGGGTGCTCACCCTTGATCACATTCCTGTGGTTGAGGGAACTAAGTACATTTTCAACCAAACTGAATCCCATGCCCAACCACAGAGCCACACAAGCTGAGATAGGAAGGGTCTCCAATGCAAATTCAAGGAGATATTTCTTTTTCTTTCTTTTTTTCTTATTAGAGATGGGTTATCCCTGTGTTGCCAGGATACGATGGCTATTCACAGGTGCAGTACCACCACTGATTAGCATGGGAATTTTGACCTACTTCATTTCCAACCTGGGCCAGGTCACCACTCCTTACTTAGGCAACCTGATGGTCCCCTGTTCCTGGGAGGTCACCACATTGATGTCAAACTTAGTGTGGACACCCAATTGGCACAGAATACTACAGCCCAGAACTCCTGGGCTTAAGTGATCCTTCTGCCTCAGTCTCCTAAGTAGCTGGGACTATGGGTGCACACCAGCACACCCAGCTTAAGGTGGTATTTCTAAAAAAAAAAAAGAAATACCTTTTTATGGGGGGGGGGGAGAGGTCTAAAAATAATAGATGCAGCATCTCTTCATAAAATAAAAGTACTTGTATTCATTTATTAAAATTATTTCATGCCAACACAGAAAACATTTAAATATGTGTATACTTAAGCTCCCCCCATATAGTATTTTTAGATGGACCTAAAATATTGGCACATATTTTAAAGACTTGTGTACCCACTGATATGGAAATACTTGCAAAAATTACAGGGATCTAAAATTAAAATCAAAGACCAGGACCAAAGAATCTTGTATTTCTATCTCAGATTGGCTTCTAACTCAGAAAATGTTATCCTGATACATATACATAAACTTCCTGTGCTATTTTTCTTTATCTTCAGTTTGCCTGCCTCTCCCAGAGGGTGTACCTGCCTGTGATATATCTTCTTTTGCCCCCTTCTGATCTACTCTCCTTCCATCTCCAGCCTAATCTCTGCACTGGAGAGAAGCTGACTTGTCTGGCTCACATCTGCGGGCTCCCTGACTCTCCAACTTCTGGTTGTCAAAGGAGAAACCTGGGAGAAGATCAGCAGAAGAGAATATGAACAAGCCAAATCCCTCAACCAAAGGCCACAATATCTGAAATGATGTCCTTTCCACGTGACTCTCTACCTGAAAGTTCTAGTAATTGCTCCCTCCTCTGGCCCTACAGGCCGGGGACTGGTAAGGAAGTCCCTGGCTTCTACCATCCACTGTGGTTCCCTATACCTTACTATGCCTTTGTAAACAGTCCCTTTAATAAACTCTCATCCAGTTTTCATAACTTGAGGGTTTATACCTTCCTGGGACCCTAGTTAATACAAATGTATAATTTTTTTTTTTTTTTTTTTTTTTTGAGAAAGAGTTTCACTTTGTTGCCCTCAGTAGAATGCTTTGACATCATAGCTCACAGCAACCTCAAACTCTTGGACTCAAGTGGTTCTCTTGTCTCAGTCTCCCAAGTAGCTGGGACTACAGGTACCCGGCACAATGCCCAGCTATTTTTAGAGATGGGGGTCTCACTCATTCTCAGGCTGGTCTTCAACTCTTGAGCTCAAGCAATCTACCCAGTTCAGCCTCCCAGAGAGCTAGGATAACAGGCATGAGCTACCCCACCCAGCATCAATGTGTGAAATTTTAATTTGGGGGGGGGGGGTCAGAAAAGAATAGAAAGGGACCAGAAACTACAGATTAAGTTGGCCTAACTAATTATGTGCTGAACAACAAAATGCTATAAATGGAATGGGTCCAACAAATTTGATGTTTAGATTAATTTACATTTTCATTTAAATAAACCCCTCAAGCCCTCACATTAAAGGTAGAAACCAGAAGACTATCAACATTCATTGAAAATTTTCCACTTTGGAGGGAGCTTTAGAACATACCTGTTCATAAAATCTCTTAGCTACATCTTTGGTAAACATAAGATAGTCAGGAGGGAGCTGGTCAAGGGGGAGAGTTTTCTGTGTGAACTCTGCCTTTCCACTTGCTTCTTTCACAACAAGTGCTGTTCACAACCCCCAGTCCCATATTCCTTCCAACTTGGGGAACCAGCTGTTTCCATCAGAAGCATTAATGTTTTTCAGAGGGTTTGTTCTCTTTGCCAAATTTCAGACAGGACTGTGATTGTAAGAGGGTCAAAAAGGGAGAGAAAGCTGCAGAGGCCTAGAAGCCCTGAGATGAAGAAGGGAGTGGGTGAGAGCACAGAGGATGGGAGCAGGTGAGAGAAGCAGCTCCCAGGGAGCTGAGGGCAGATGAGAGAGGGCCTCAGAAAGCAGGATGGACGACAGAGGAGCAGAGTGACCAGATGGTTGGATCACTGGCTATTATGCAAGCAGATTAATTTGGGGGGAGGGGACTGACCCTGGCAAGGACTTCATGGTTGCTCAGTAACCAGAGAACAATAACCTGGAAGCTCTTTAGCCTACATTCCATTGGAAACAAGGGCTACTGTCCGACATGGCTCTGTGAATGCCCTCTAAGAAGGGGTCACTTACCCATGCCTGCTCTTTGACAGATCAAATGACATTTTCTGTTTATAAACAGAGGGAGTTGGGCTGTTATCTTAAGTGCTCTAATGGATCTCAGGAACAACAAAAAGGGAATGAAAGGAAAAATCAGAGTTTAGCTTGAAAACTCCCATGCTGTTAATTTGCATCAATTTTCCTATCAGCCAGAGAAACTGCTTAAATAATGGAATAGGTTACCCTCTCCTTGGTCTGTAAATAGCTGCTTTTGCTATTTGTTTATTTGCTTGTTTCTAATTATTTTTTAAAGATATTGGTGAGAAATCCAAGGAACAAAAAGACACATTTGTTTCATCTGCTTTGCTGTTGGCCTTTCTTAAGTCTATTTTTTTTTTGGTCTGTCCCCATCCAAGGCAGCTGCTTTCAGTTGCCCAATTGATTCTGCATTTTAATGAAAAGTGTTTTTCTCTTTTCCATTCAGTTAGGATAATTGTTGCCCAGGCAAATCATTATAATTAAATTCAATTTAAATGTGAGAACCTACCTGCAACCATATGTTAAACCTGCCTTTGGATAAGGAGGTTGGTATTTTCACTTTGTGTTAAATGCAAAGGTGTATAACCAGAAGAGGTTTTCAATGGAGATAGTTAAAGAAATTTGCTTCTTTTTAAAAATGATTAATCACAATTCACATGTGTCTGAAAGGAAATTACTTGACTCTCAGAAAAACATTTTCATTAAACAATCTACCATTGAGTGGGCTTCTAGCAAGTGGGTTTGGTATTGACACAAAGTCATAGAGATGAAGGGGAAAACATTAGAGTTTTCAGTGAATATTTAACATGAAACTGACACATAGAAGCTCCTTAGAGAACACCGGGTGTTGCTGGGCCCCTGAACTTGTTCTGCCCCTTTCTCCTTACTCAAGGGGGCCACCTTAGTAGACTTATATCAATCAGCATATTCCATCCCCAACCTATGTAGTGATTTGATGATTAGGAATCAAAGTCAATGAGCAGTTAGCTACAACTTCCTCCTTTCTCAAAGGAGAAATTTCTTCTCTTTTCCTCAGGAGCTATGTAAAGAGAGTTTCTTTTCTTGGAAGATATAAATAAGTTCTAGAATTGCTGCAGGAACTATATAATCCAGAAGCCAGATCTGGAGCAGCTGTGATCCCTTTGGTGACATATTTAACATGTCAGTAATTCAAGCCAATGCTACCTCAGGATTTTTTAGCCACATGTCTTCACCTTTATGGCTTAAGCTAATTTGAGTTTTCTGTCACTTGCAACCCTAAGAATCCTGGCTGCATGGAGGCAAGGTCAGATGAATGATCCCTAATGTGTGATGTGGTAGGAAGAGGCCAAGGCATTACTGGGACAGTGCATTAATCCAGGGGTTCCTAAGGTTTGCAGAACCACCTGCATCACCTGAAAATTTCATAAAGATGTAATGTAAAAATTTAGAGGTCAATGAATTTAGGAAACCAGTTTGTTGAACAAAATAAGTGATTGGAGAAAGAGAACCAAGACAGACATAATTAATAAGCTGCATCTAGAAAGAAGGAAGTGTTAGAAGGTGAGGGCCAATAAAGAAGGCAAATTTAATTATCTTAGTTGACCATTATTTATTTGGAGTCTTCTAAAAGCAGAGTAGTGTGATAGAACTCAATAGAATTGATTACAAAGCTAAATAAGACAAAACCTATCCACTCCAGGAATTTTTTTTAAGCTGATAGAGAAGCTATGCCTGTATGTTTAGAAGTCCACTGCAACTCCCAAGGCAAGTGCTGAGGAGTTTCCATAGTCCTTAACAGCTTACTAAGCATATTCACACTCATCATCATTTGATTCTCACAACAACCCTTTGAGATAGGCAGTTGCACTTCCCCATTTGGCATAGATAAAGACACTGAGACTAAAAGTGTGCAAAGATAAATATAAGTGAATGTCACTGTGGCATTATTTAAAAGAGGAGAAAATAGAAGACTGCCTAAATATCAATGGAGAAATGGCCAAATACATTTTACGCTTCCATAAAAGGAAATGGTAGGCAGCTGTCAAAATAATAAGGTGAAATTCCCGTTCTGGATAAGATGCAGTAAGCATGCTCCACCCTGTCTCCCATTGAATTAGGATTTCCACATTTACCAAATAAAAATATAGGATACCAGTTAAATGATATTTTCAGGTAAACAATGAGTAATTTTTAGTATATGTCCCACAATATTTAAAGTAAATATATACTAAAAAGTTATACAGGGTTTTTTGTATTTTTATCTGAAAACCGTTTACTGAGTGCAGCTAAAACCTTAAACAAAATGCACAGGGAAGTTATATGAAGACTGAAAAGTAAATGGTATAAGGCAGATTGAGGAAGAAGAACACAAATTACAGACAATTTGGTAGTGAATTTCCTATGTTTTTATTTCTCTTTCCTCTTCTCCACGCCTGGACTGAAAAGCAACCCAAATCCCAGAGCTGTGGAGCCAGCACAGAGAGCAAGAGCTCCAGGAGAAGCCCTCTCTGGTCTGAGGAGAAATGGGGCACTGTATGGACCAGAGAGAAAAGGAGAGATGCTTTCCTTCCCTCTTTATTTTCTTCCTTCTGTCCTTCTATCCTTCCATTTTCTCTCTGTCCTTCCATCCCTCCCTCCCTCCCTCCTTCTCATACTCTCTCTTACCCTCCCTCCCTCCCTGGATTCCTTCCTCCCCCTCCCTTTCTCCTTCTTACATTCTTTCCTTCCCTCTCTCCTTTCTTTCCTATCTTGCTTCCTTTCTCCTTGTCACTTTCTTTCTTTCTCAGTCTCTCCTTCCTTCCCCCTTTCTTTCCTTCTCTCTCCTTCCTTCATCTCCTCTTTCCTTCTCTCTCTCTCCTTCCTTCCTTTCTTCCTTCCTTCCTTCCTTTCTTCCTCCTTTCTTTCCTTCTCTCCTTCCCTCTGTCCTTTCCTCCTCTTCCTTCTCTCTCTCCTCTCTCTCTCTCTTCTCTCTCTCTTTCTCTCATTCTTTTTTTTCTCTTTTCTAACCAGGACACCAAGGAAGCCACCATGCCAACACTACAATGCAGCTGGATCATGACTGTACAGGGACAACAGGGTTGGCTAGACCTTACATGAAACTGAGGAGGGAAACTCCTTCTCTCTGCCAAGATAAACTGTGATCTGCATAGTATAGGGGGAATACCATTGTATACACATACTCATCACTTAAATATGGAGGCAGACCCAGCTGCAGGAAGTATGTGGCCAAGTGGGGATGCAAAATGCCCTGCTGTTTAGCCAAAGGACCAGAAAGAGACACTCCTGGATTCCAGAGAGTGTCGGGGAGATTAAAAAGAAGAAGCAGCTCAAAAAAGGATTATGTATAGCTGTGATGAAATTCTGGGCTCAGCCTTGAGATATGCATACATGGAGATGATCCTAAACAGTATACTAAAGGTTCAGAAGTGAACTGCAGGATAGAACACCACCCAGGGTTCCAGGTTGCCTACCAGGTGGCATACACATGGGAAAGATTCAAATAAAATTGAAAAGACTTTGAAAATTGAACTGAATTGGAAATACAGTACACAGAAAGCAGGTAGAAATTTGCAGCTTAAACATAACTGGTTTGAATGCCTAATGTGGCAGCCAGACTCCAAAGTGGCTCCCAATGCCCCCAACCTGCTGGTATTCACACCCACTCTTCCCTCCCACACTGTACCACAGTCAGTCTGCATGACCACTAGAATATGGCAAAAATGATTGCTTGTTTCTTTCAAGGTTATAAAGACTGTGGCTTTGGCCTTGGGGTCACTCTCTCTCTCTCTCACTCACTCTATACAAGGGAAGCCAGGTCATGAGCAACCCTATGAAGACGCCTACCTGGCAAGGAACTAAAGTCTCCTGTCAACACCCACATGAATGGATGGATTCTCAAGATCCAGTCAAACCTCAGATAACTGCAACCCATGCTAACTACATTGACTGCAACATTTGGGGAACTTCTAAAGCCCCACTAAGCTATGTCACTCTTAGTTTCTGACCTTCAAAGACTGCAAGATCATGTTTGCTCTTAAACTACTGAGTTTAGAATAACATGTTATGCGGAAGCATATAACTAACAAGTCTACCAAAATAAGCAAGCAAAAAGCAACATTCTCCATAGGATTCAAATAAGACACACAGTCTTATAACAATCAAAATGTCAATGATGTAATCCAAATTACTTGATATAAGAAGAACTGAGAAAAACATCAACAATTTTCAAGGGAAATATAATCAACAAACAGCCCAGTTTCAAAAAGTTGGCAAGAATGCTAGGTTTATACCTATTTCATTTTTTTATGTAACTATTGAAAATTCTATTTTTGTTTTATTTTCCACATGTTCACTGCTAGTATATAGAGATATAATTAATGTTAGCCTTGTATCCTGTAGCCTTGTTACATTCATGTATTAGTTCTAAGAGCTTTTGTAGCAGATTTGTTAAGATTTTTCTATGTAGAGACAATCATGCCAAATAAAAGAATCCAGTTTCCAAATATACTATGGAGATTGGATTCTGGATCATTCCATTTATATGACTATGGAGATTATACTATGGAGATTCAGCTTCGGAAAGAGCTGAAGGTTAGGGATGGGGAAAAGGTTTAACTACAAAGTAGTAGCACAAGGGAACTTTTGGAGTCTTGTAAACATTCTCTATTCTGAATATCTGTTGGTTCACATATACAATATCTGTGTATATATTTGTATACATACATAAATCTATATTGTGCTTAATTCAGAATTATATGCCAAAAAATTTCAATGTGTGTATTTTTTAATAATTTAAAGTAACAAAACTATAAAAATGAGAGATATCTGTAATACATATTGCTTCCTATAAAAAATCACAAGTTGTTATGTAATATATTTCATTATTATAGGAAAAATGTTTATGTGAATGTGCATGTATGCCTATGTGTTTGTGGGTATGTGTCATTTCAGCATCAAAATATCTCTAAAGACCTAAGGGAATTCTTAACCGAAGTGGAATTGGGAGAAGTGGAAGATTGTACTTGAATCGAGTAGATTTTTTATTTTATTTGTTACAACAAACTTGTATTAAATTTGTAACATCACTTAAATAAAATTTTGTGTGATGAGAGAAACTAAGGACCAGATACATTTCTTGTCCAAGGTCATACAGTGACAGAATCAGAAGAATTCTAACATAGTATGCCTAATGCTCTTTTCAGTAAACCAGAGGCAATGAATTCTATAGAAAGAAAGGGGAGAGTGGGTGGTTAGGCATGGCTTTATGGAGGAAGAGGCCTTTTGAGTCACACCATAAAGGATTAGAAAATTTTCAAAGGTGGAGATGATGTGAGGACATTTTTGGTGAAGAGAATATCTTGAACACAAGAGCAGGGGCAGAAGAAAATGAAGCCTGTTCAAAGTAGTTCAGATTAATTAGATCAATTATGTAGCTGTGCAAATGGCATTCGTACAAAATGCTGCAGAGATGGTACAGGGCATGAGAACTCTGAAAGGACCCTATGGGGATTGATAATTAGGAACATATTAACAGGCTTCAGAGGAATTTCAGGGGAAGTAGAGGAGAAAGAAGTCAGAGTGCAGGAGGTTAAAAAACAAGTAAATGATGTGTAAATAAGACACAGGGATATGTTTGGAATGAGAAAGAAAATTACAGGAAAGGAACTTCAAAGGAAAATAGTATCAGTGAAAGAATTTAGAACAGTAAGCTTTATTCCTTTTTTTCCTTTTTTGAGACAGGATCTTGCTTTGTCACCAGGGATAGAGTGCAGTGGCATCATCACAGCTCACAGCAGCTTCAAACTCTTGAGTTCAAGGAATCATCCTGCCTTGGCCTCCCAAATAGCTGGGATTACAGGCCTGAGCCACAATGCCCAGCTAATTTTTCTATTTGTGGTAGAGATGTGGTCTTGCTTTGCTTAGGCTGATCTCAATCCTGAGCTCAAACAATCTACCAGCCTCAACTTCCCAGAGTACTAGGATATTACGGGTATGAGTGACCACACCTGGCCAAGGGTAAGTTTTCCCATAATCAACAATGAACAATTTTCAGACAAAAGGGGACATGGGCAAGTGGAAAAGGAAAGCAGAAAAACGTCAAAGAGGTAGCACTGATGAAAGAAGGGCTGATAAAAGAATGAAGGTAGAGACAAGGGTATCAGCCTTGCCTTTGAGGCTTGTTTCATTGATTTCACTGATGGTTTCATTGATGAAAAAGGGCCAATCAGAGGAGAGGGTAGAGATGGAGGTATTAGCCTTGACTTTGAGACTGTGTGGTTAAGGACTAACAGAAAATGCTGGAGGTGACAGAGAGAAAATGTAGGCATTAAGAGGGCAATTTGCATTTTCTACAGGTAGATGCAACAGTATCTACCACCCACATGCTCTTTTTGCAATTGATTTTTGACATGCCCTCTCTTTGAAAGGTAGGGTCTATGGCCTTTCCCCTTGAATATGTGTGAAATTGGTGACTATTTCAACCAATACAGTGCAGCAGATATGAAAGCATGTTAGAAGCCAACGCATAAAGAGAAATGCAGCTTCCACCATGCTCATTGGAACACTTACACTCAAAGCCTAAAACCACCACTATTTAGTAAGTACAAAGACTTTGAGTCTACCATCCTATGAGAAAGCTGCATGCAGGTGCTCTAGTTGGCAATACCGGCTTCTGTTCCTCCTATTTCATTCACTAGACATGAGGGTCAATGTATCTGCCAGTGATTCCAGGCTCCTTGTCTTCCCAGGTAAGACTCTCCGATATAATGGAGCAGAGGTAAATCCTACTCACTAGGTCCTTCCCAGATTTCTGACACACAAATAACAAAATAGTTGCTGTTTTATACCACTAGCTTAGGAGTGGTGTGTAGTGCAGCAAAAATCAGAGTAGATGGCCTCAACTTATTGGAAACTACTGTTCTGTGTTTAATGGGTTATGGTGCAGGTTAAGGTGGGATGGTGAAAGATGAATCCCGGTCTCAAGAAGTTTAAAATGAGAGGGCAAAATAAGTCACATACATAACCACCCAATCATTCATAACCACATGTAATCACCCAACAAGGTAAAAAGTTGATAGTGCTGCTGAACAATTGTCTCAAAAGGTCTGCTGCTGAGATTAAGGAAGCTCAGGGTGAGACTAGGGTTTGCACGAGTTAAAGTTCTGGAATAAACAATTACAGTGAATGCTCTAGGAAGGCAGAGAGACATGACTAAAAAGATTGTCCAACAGCAATAAGGACCTAGCTGGGTTTAATAGCGTAAATCTGAACCGCACCGTATCAGCTCTGTTAGATCATGTCTTCTGGCAATATTTAAGAGTCTGGAGGAGAAAGTTGGAGAGTCAACAGTAGGAAACATCTGAGTTTCATCTGGCATTATAATTACCTGCATGTTCCTTAATTTTCAAACATTTATTTAACACCTACTATATCCCAGGCATTATGTACTACAGAATGAAAAGGAGAATGTATAACCAGTATAGAAGTATACTGAAATATGAGGGCTTTGAGAAAACTTTGATAAGTTTTATTTCAGTGGATATGAGACAGACCTGCCTTTTAATAATAGCGTTAAAATAGCTTTCACATGAAGGCTATAACCCAACTATACCACAAGACTATGAGGAAAGGACCAAGGAAGGGGAAGGGAGGAGGGAGATTTGGGTGAAGGGAGGGTGATGGGAAAAAAATAAATAAATAAATAAATAAAATAAAATAAAAATAAAAAATAAAAAATAAAATGTCAATACTACCCAAAGCAATATACAGTTTTAATGCAATCCCTATTAAAGCTCCTCTGTCATACTTTAAAGATTTTGAAAAAAACAATACTTTATTTTATATGGAATCAGAAAAAACGTTGAATAGCCAAGACATTACTCAGAAATAAAAATAAAGCAGGAGAAATCACGCTACCAGACCTCCAACTATACTACAAATTGATAGTGATCAAAACAGCATGGTACTGGCACAAAAACAGAGAAGTAGATGTCTGAAACAGAATAGAGAACCAAGAGATGAATCCAGCTACATACCATTATTTGACCTTTGACAAGCCAATTAAAAACATTCAGTGGGGAAAAGATTCCCTATTTAACAAATGGTGCTGGGTTAACTGGCTGGCAACCTGCAGAAAACTGAAACTGGACCCACACCTTTCACCATTAACTAAGATAGACTCTCACTAGATTAAGGATTTAAACTTAAGATATGAAACTATAAAAATACTAGAAGAGTGTGCAGGGAAAACCCTGGAAGAAATCGGCCTGGGCGAGTATTTTATGAGGAGGACCCCCCCGGGCAATTGAAGCAGCTTCAAAAATACACTACTGGAACCTGATCAAACTAAAAAGCTTCTGCACAGCCAAGAACACAGGAAGTAAAGCAAGCAAACAGCCCTAAGAATGGGAGAAGATATTTGCATGTTATGTCTCTGACAAAGGTTTAATAACCAGAATCCACAGAGAACTCTAACGTATAAGCAAGAAAAGAACAAGCGATCCCATCATAGGCTGGGCAAGGGATTTGAAGAGAAACTTCTCTGAAGAAGACATGTGCATGGCCTACAGACATATGAAAAAATGCTCATCATCTTTAATCATCAGAGAAATGCAAATCAAAACTACTTTGAGATATCATCTAACTCCAGAAGACTAGCCTATATCACAAAATCCCAAGACCAGAGATGTTGGCGTGGGTGTGGAGAAAAGGGAACACTTCTACACTGCTGGTGGGAATGCAAATTAATACATTCCTTTTGGAAAGATGTTTGGAGAACACTTCGAGATCTAAAAATAGATGTGCCATTCAATCCTATAATTCCTCTACTAGGCATATACCCAGAAGACCAAAAATCTTCTGTACTAGATATTTGTACTAGAATGTTTATTACAGTCGTATTCATAATTGCTAAGTCATGGAAAAAGCCCAAGTGCCCATCGATCCACAAATGGATGAATAAATTGTGGCATATGTACACCATGGAATATTATGCAGTCTTAAAGAAAGATGAAGACTTTACCTCTTTCATGTTTACATGGATAGAGCTGGAACTTATTCTTAGTAAAGTATCCCAAGAATGGAAGAAAAAGTATCCAATGTACTCAGCCCTACTATGAAATTAATTTATGGCTTTTACATGAAAGCTATCACCCAGTTACAATGTAAGAATAGGGGGAAAAGGGAAAGGGAGGGAAGGGAAGGGGGTGGAGAGAGGGAGGGGGATTGGTGGGATTACACCTGCGGTACATATTACAAGTGTATATGTGAAAGTTATTAAATATGGAATGTAAATGTCTTAGCACAATAACTAAGAAAATGCCAGGAAGGCTATGTTAACCAGTGTGATGAAAATGTGTCAAACAGTCTATGAAACTAGTGT
>CAUYPK010093323.1:0-10814 GCA_963574355.1 Loris lydekkerianus | reverse complement strand
TGATGCATCTTACAAGGATACATGTGAAACTTAGTAAATGTAGAATATAATTGTCTTAATACAATAACTAAGAAAATGCCAGGAAGGCTATGTTAACCAGTGTGATGAAAATGTGTCAAACTCTTTATAAAACCAGTGTATTGTGCCTCATGATCGCATTAATGTACACAGCTATGATTTACTATTAATTAAAAAAGAAAAAAACATAGACAAATGGGAGAGAATAGAGAACCCACACATTCCCATTCTATAGGTTGTCTTTTTACTTTGTTCCTTGTTTCTTTTCTTTTCTTTCTTTTTTTTTTTTTTTTTTAATTAAATCATAGCTGTGTACATTGACATGATCATGGAGCATCATACACTAGCTTCTTAGACCGTTCCTTGTTTCATTTGCTGTGCAGAAGCCTTTTAGCTCCATGAGTTCTTTGTCAACTCATTTTTGACAAAGTCACCAAGAATAGATTCTGGGTAAAAGGACAATCTTGTCAACAATTGGTGCTGGAAAAACTGGAAATCCATATGCAGAATATTGAAACTAGACCCTTCTCCCACCATATAAAAACATCAAATCAAAATGTATTAAATACATTAATGTAAGATATGAAACTACCAGAAATAAACATTAGAGAACTTCTTCTAGACATAGATCTGGATGAAGATTTCTTGAGTAAGACCTCAAAAGCATAGGCAACCAAAGCAAAAATGGACAAATGGGATGAAATGGAGGTAAAAGGCTTCTGCACAGCAAATGAAACAATGAACAAAGTGAAGAGACAGCCTATAGAATGGGAAAAAACATATTCAAACTGTTCAACTGACAAGGGATTAATAACCAAAATATATAAGGAACTCAAAATTCAATATCCAAAAAGAAAATCTCAAATAATTTAATTAAAAAATGAGCAAAAAGAGCTGAATAGTCATTTTTCAAAAGAAGACATAGGAATGGCCAATAGTGATATGAAAAATTGATCAACATCATTAATCATTCAAGAAATACAAATTAAAACCACAATGAGGTATTATATCACCTCAATTAAAATGGCTTTTATCAAAAAGACAAAAAATAACAGATGCTGGTGAGGATGTAGAGAAAGGGTAATGTTGGTATACTATTGGTAGGAATGTAAATTAGCATAGCCACTCAGGAAAAAAGTATGGAGGTGCCTCAAGAAACTAAAGAAAGAACTACCTTATGATCCAGCAGTCCCACTGCTGGGTATACATCCAAAGGAAATGAAATCAGTATATTGAAGATATTAACAATAGCCAATATCTGGAATCAAGCTAAGTGTCCATCAACAGATGGATAAAGGAAATAAGTAGAATACTCTTCAGACATTAAACAATGAAATCCTGTCATTGGTAACAACATGGATGGAACTGGAAGTAATTATTTTTTATTTTTATTTTTATTAGATCATAACTGTGTAAATTCTGCATTTATAGGGTACAATGTGCTGAATCTATATACAATCCAGAATGTTCACATCAAACTGGTCAACGTATCATTCACCTCATTTATTCAATGTTTGTGTTTAGACATTTATACTCTACTGTTAATATATTTGACATGTATACTTGCAATATACACAGTAGATGAAGTCCCACTGACTACTTTCCCTCCACCCGTCTCGCCCCTCCCCTTTCCTCACCTTCCTCCTCTCTCCTTCTTTCCAGGCTATAATTGTGTTTCATCTTTCATATGAAAGTGTGAGTGGTTTTATATTGATTTCATAGTAATATTGAGTACATTGGGTATTTTTTTCCCATTCTTGAAATATTTTAATAAGAAGAATATGATCCGGCTCCACCCATGTAAACATAAAAGAGGTGAAGTCTCCATCTGTTTTATGGCTATATAATATTCCATGGTATACATATACCACAATTTGTTAATCCATTCATGGGTCAATGGGCACTTGGGCTGCTTCCATGACTTGGCAATTATGCATTGGGATGCAGTAAACATTCTTGTGTTAATGTCTTTGTTGTGGGGTGATTTTTGGTTGTCTGGGTATATGTTAAGGGAAATAAGCCAGAAATAGAAAGACGAATATTCCATGTTCACACTCATATGTGGGAGGTAAAAAAAAAATTGATCTCATGGAGGTAGAGAGTAGAATAATAGTTACCAATGGCTTGGAAGGTTAGTGGAAATAGGGGACAAAGCAGGGTTGGCTAATGGGTACAAAAATAGATAGTACAAATAAGATTAGCGTTCAGTAGCACAATAAACTACTATAGTTAACAACTACTATGATTAGCAACAAATTATTATATGCACATCTTTCAAAATAACTAGAGGAACAAATTTAGAATGTTCCCAACACAAGCAAAAGATAAATGTTTAAGGTGATAGATACCCCAATTACCATGATTTGATCATTATACATTGCATGCTTCCATCAAAATATCACATGCATTCCCTAAATGTATACAACTATTATTTATCCACAAAAATTAAAAATAAAAACATGTAATGGCTGACACATAGTCATTAAATATTGTCTAGTATCAACACATTTTCTAATCTACCCAAATCAAACAGCTTCTCTACACCGCCCTCCCTGTTTAATATGTAAGCAAGCCTGTGCACATCTTACTTCATCAACATGAATGTATTTGAACTCTCTGCCTTTGGTTTTCTGACCTGTATGTTCCCAACATTATAATGTAAAGGAAAGATGTCTATAAGCAGAAGAGGGTATTGAGAGTAATTGCAAAGAAGTTCTCTGGTGAGGTAGCATAGTGGGGAATAAAACTAGAAAATAATAGAAAAACAAGCATTTAGGAGTCAGATAGATATTAGTTCAACTTCCAAATTTAATATTCCTAGTGTATGACCTTGAGCCAATAACTTAAACTCTGTCTCTACCTCCTCATTTGTAAATTTAGAAAAATAATGTATCAACCATACAGCATTGCTGTGAGGTAGTTCAAGTAAAAAACATCTAGAACAATAAAAGACAAGCTCTATGCATGAGGGTAGGTACTTTTGTCTGTTATTTTCTTTGCTATTTTACTTCCTAGACTAGTATCCAGCCCACAGTAAGCACTCAATAGAGATGCCTGAAAAACATTCCTGGCCATAGTGAGTAGTTCGTAAATGATAGCTACTGTGATTCTTCATCTCTTTCCTCCCTCTGCACCTGCAGTATTTGTATGAATTCCACAGAGTGAAGTGAAACCAGAGAATTGTCAGTACAGCTTCAGAGGAGATGGCGATCTACACTGTCAAGCCAATAAAGAAGTCAATCAATACAGACGAGACCTTTGTATATTAGCTGTCTGGAAACCCCCGATTGCAGTTTCATTCATCCTCAAACAAGTGTTTTCTCTCCTTGACTAGAACAAGTCAATATTAAAATCAAGCCTGAGGAAATGTCATTGTGGACACTGTGGCAGTCAAGACAGGATGGCTATATTTCTTTGCTTTGGGTGGAGAGAGCTATGGGATAGGGAGGTATAAGACTAGGCTGAAATAAGGGTTCTGCCACAAGTTGCTTCTGTCAAGTTGATCAATTCATTACCCATATTTGAGTCTTGGTCTCATCTCCTTTTCACAGGAGGAAACCACAAATCATGTGCTCTTTACAACATACTTATTATGTGAAAACAATTTATCTTTAAGCTCTCAAACTCTGAATTCCCTCTGACCAAAGTTTCCTATCATTTTACTCCTCTTATCTCTCACTCCCCCCTGAATCAGAGAGAGAAAATGGTGTAACACAGTAGTTCTCAATCATTTCAGCAACAAGGGAGCATTTTTCTCCATGTTCTCCCAAGCTTTAAAAGAATATCTCCTAGATCAACTGCATTTATGATATAAAATTCATTTTCCCTATTTCTATTCATCAGGGACATATATAGTCTGCCATTCAGTTTCCCATCAGCATGAGATAGCCAGTATTACCAAAATGAGTTGATATAATTTTAGGCAAAAGCAAAGAAACTTGACATTTTAGTCAGGTTGCATAATTTATCACAAGTAAATGAATGCTCTCTGTTAGTTCCTTTCAAATATTGATAATGACTCATAAATTCTCATTATTTACCTTCATAAATCTCCCCAGGGAGAGGGTGTGGGCAGAAAACTCAAGTTGGGAATCACTGATGTCATAAAAAGAATACTGGATTCTAATAAATGATGCAGAATCTCAGAACCTCAGTTTTGACTGCTAAAAGGGAAAAGCAATGCCTAATAAAAGTACCTCACAACTACCGTTTTTGAGCATGTTCCTTGTGCCAGTCACTTTGCTAAGAGTTTTATATGAGTATACACAATCTTATTTTAACTTGATAGCTGTCTCCTAAGGCAGTTATTATCCCCATTTTACAAATGAGGAAACTGAAACCGAAGAGACCAAGTAGACTATCCCAAGTTACACTACTGGTAAGTGGCAAAGTTGAGATAGAAACTCAAGTCTATTTAAGTACAGGTTAAGAGCCTATTAAGCAATGCTCTTATCCACTCTGTCATACTGTCTTATCCTGGAGATTAACAATATTGAAGCACTTTGCAGATTGTTAAACATTAGATAAATGTGAGGAACCATTGCTATTGGCATTTGTGGAGCAACTGCACTCCTATTATCCCTGTAAGTTCACCATTCATCATCTCACTTTTAGTTTCATTGTCCACAACTCCAACCTATACCATTGACTGGCTGATTCAAAAATATACTGATAAAAATATTTCAAAGGCTGACTTTCTGCCACCTTTCTGTTGCCAGTGACAAATCTTGAATTATACCCAGAATGGAGAAGTACACAATAGGAGCAGAGTGGTTCCCATGATCCCTATTTCTGCCCATCAAAAACATAATCCTTCAGGGCTACTCTCTCCATGAAGCTATCCATGGTATCATCCATTGATATAATAGCTCCTTCCTTTGAAACCCTATATCACTTTGTAACTCTCTCTTGAAATTACTGATATCGTTCTGCTTTCTCTCATAGTTATTTCTGTAATATTTCAACCCTCTATAGAATGCTGTACATTTTGGCAGGGTACTGTGGCTCATGCCTATAATCCTAGCACTCTGAGAGGCCGAGGCAGGAGGATTGCTTGATGTTAGAAGTTTAAGAGCATCCAAAGACCGAGCAAGAACCCATCTCTACCAAAAATAGGAAAAAATTAGCTGAACTTTGTGGAAGGTACCTGTAGTCCTAGCTACTTTGGAGGCTGAGGCAGGAGGATTACTTGAGCCCGGGAATTTGAGGTTGCAATGAGCAATGCTGATGCCACTGCATTCTAGCCTGGGTAACAGAGGACAGAGAGAAACTCTGTCTCAAAAAGAAAAAAAATATATGAATCTATACATTTCAAGGAAAAACAAAAAACTGTTTTCCTCATTTGACTGAGCTATATTATAGCTGAAAGGGACTTCAGAGATCATTGAATCTGGGGTCTCAGCTCTGACATGAGAAATGAATCTCTGGGTCACATAACTAGAAAGTGGCACACCCACCTAAACGCCCTTCAATTTGAAAGAGCTTATAAAAATAAATTATAGAACATCTATGTAATAAAATTCTAGGCAGTGATTAAAAGGAATGATTAGATCAATATATACTAAAATAAAATCTCTAAAACATATAAAAAGAAAACCCAAAGTGTAGAACTTCATATCAAGTCTGTCTTAATTTGTATAAAAGAAACATATATAGACAACGTAGACCCATTCTTTAAGCTAGAATAAGTATGGAAAATTGTGGAAAGTTTACTCAAAAATCTGTTTAGAGTGCTTGCCTCTCAAAGCAAAACTGACAGTGTAGGGCAGAAAATGAACTTCCTTTTGTTCCCTGCAATGTTGTAGTGCTTGAACATTTTGTGCACCATATGCATGCATTCATTCTTCAGTTAATAAATGTGATTAATTAAAAAATGATAGATTCATGTTTTAAATGACAAATGGCATCACTGACTTGCAATTGCATCTACTGTTTGACAGTCAACACCCAGACTTTCAATAAGACAAACTTACTACAAATTCACTTTAAGAATTCCTATAGAGATAAGTGAGGTGAATGATATGTTGACCAGTTTGATGTGAACATTCTAGATTGCATATAGAGTCAGTACATTGTACCCCATAATTGCAGTAATGTACCCAGTTATGATCTAATAAAAAAAAAAAAAAACAGAATGCCTATAGGGAAGGGGAGAGAGAAAGATGGGGATGAAGGGCAAAAAAGAATATAAAAGTATTTATTACCATTAAACCATATGCATAAAAATGGTAAGGATGGCAAATTATATATGTGTATTTTACGTAAATTTAAACAAATTAAAATTAAACACAGAATTTCCTATAGGTTGATGCTGTAAAATAGGACACTTAGACCACCATAAAAAAGCCTCTTTAATCAAAAACTAGCTTCCCAAATTCTGAAAAAAAGAAAGAGTCTACGACTTTATCTTCTACTGTCAAGAACAACAAAATCTCAGATAATCTGAGAAATGCTGAGCAGCAGACTGAGGAGCACCAGAGTAAGGGAACTGCTGCTTTTCAGCCAATCAAAACGGGAGCATCAGAAAAAAGGATTTTCTTCAGTAAAGACTGAAAAATAGGTTAATATGAAATCTTCATGACCAGAGACAAATTTCATATTTCTTACAGGAGGAAGAAGGAAGAACACTTGCCAGAAGGAAGAGTGAATCTCTCAAAGTAAACATGTAAGCTGTGACTTGGGGGAGCACTTGTCCTAATTTGTGAACGCTTTTTGTCAGCGGTCCACAAAGAGCAAATTAAGGCTACGTGTGGAAGCTTAAACTAGCTGGGACCAGCTAGCCTCAATAAATGCATTATCTGTATGAGCCGGGGCACCTTAAGCAACATAGGTCCTTTATTTTTTGTCTAGCAGTGCGTCCTGGCCTCTCTTAATCTTCTAAACTCCCTTGCCCAGGCACCATGTGACTCAAGGCTTCCTAGAAAGCAGGGTGGGGTTAATGGCACAAACTGGAATGTTAATATGGAGCCAAGCTATACAGCCCACAGGCAGATCTGGTTAAGAAATAATTATTAAGTGCTTTACTGTACTCGACATTGTGAGGAAATAAAAACCACAGAAGAAGTAGTAGATGAGAACTTGAGTTTCAAAAACCTTACGAAACAGTTGGCAAGACAAGGCTTGTGTGCATGAAACAACTAGAGAACAATACTGTTATTATGCAATCAAGTTCTGGGTTATAAAGAACATTAGGAACGTTCAAGTTCAAATCACTGATGATGAATTTCAACAAACTGAGCTAGATTCTTAACATCTCATAAATGAGGGCAGATGACAGTTATCTCAAAAGCAAGCAACGTGGCAGAAAGTGGTTAATATGTTTCCTAGAAATAGGTTGAACAATTCCCAGAACGCCACGTCAAGTTTCAAGGAATGAATGATCACTTTTGCCTTTTCCTGAAATACTCTGAAAAATATCGCAGCTGCAGGTTGTTGTTCTTTAGGCCATTTGGCATAAGCCTGATTGCCCTTTGGGACTCTGTCAGAATGGAGTTTTTCAGGCAATATCCTCTGACTGACTCACAAGGACTTCTCTCACAAAATAGTCTGATACTGACTGATACAGTAAGAGGTGTTGTTAGCAGTCATGAATCTACACATTAACTTAATTTTAAAAGATGCAAATACCTAATTTGAAATTAAACTGAGATTCTTAAAATTTAGTGAAAGATTTAAAGGTGAGGCGTATCCAAAACTGTGTCTGCATCAAGTAGAATCCAATGAAAATTTGAGGCAATTGTTTTTTCCTTTTTTGTTGTTGTTGTTGTTGGTAAGCAGGCTTCAGCTGTATTCAAACCTGCCACCCACAGTGCACAGGCTGGTGCTCTAAACACTGAGCTACAGGCATCCGGCCTGAGGCAATTTTTGTATGATTTAGCAACATCAGCCCCAATAACAACAACTGGCTCCAACTAAACCTCAAAGAAACTAAATTATTACTAAAATGATATTTCATTTTTATACTGCATATTTTTTCTTTTATGGGTACTAATATCTGGGATATTAGAAGATTACAATATCTTCAGAGAGGTTCAGCAAGGTGATGAAGGGCCTGAAAATCATGCCATCAATATGAAGTCCTCTATTAAAGAAGCCAGGATTTCAGGGTAGGGAGGAAACATTTAGGACGTAATAGTTGTCTTTAGATATTAAGAGGATTGATACATAGAAAAGGAAGCAAGCATATTTATTCTCTGTGAACCTAAAAAGCAGAACTAAATTTAACAGATACAATTTAGAAGGACACAGATTTAACCTAATTAAAAGAAGTGCTTTTTAATAGCTGACCAAAAAGGACAGGTTGTGGCTCAGGAGGTAATGAGTTCTCTGTTGTTAGAAGCATTCAAATATGGAGAAATCTAGTTCAGGAGTTATAAAGAGTAATGACTTTATGTGAAGCCTCAAGATTTAGGGGCTTTCCTAAATTTAGTCCAATCTACTATACTTTCTTCATATCTGTTTCCTGAACAAACCATCTCAGATATAACCACACAAGAACCATAAGGATTTTAAATATGCTGGCATATAATAAATAGTCCACTTCTGGGCACCCATGCTCAGTGGTTAGCGTGCTGATGCTGTGCAGTGGGGGTGGTGGGTTCAAACCCAGTCTGGGCCTGCTTAAAAGAGAAAAGAAACAAAAGCAGGAAAAAATATAATAATAGTCCACTTCAATCCTCATCATTAGCTTATCGAACTAAAAGTCAGAATGGCTATTTGGATGTTCTTTCTATGCGAAGCATTGAAATAGACAGTATTTCTGTTTATTTCTCAGTTTACTAGAAAACTTAAATGCTCATTCCCTGAGCAGTCTGTCTTCACTGCATTCAAATAAGGAAAAATAATAAATATTATTGATGTGTCATCATCAGTATACAAATATTCTGAATGCATCTATTTGTATATATGCTGACTTACCTCCCTACCTGAAGGGAGTTACTGAAGAATATTGTGTATACCAACACTCATTGTGGCTGAGTCTGGGTGATGGCTCTGCAGATCTTTCCTTTTGTTGCTTACTTTTGTCTTCTAATTTTCCTAAATAAACATTTATCGCTTGCAAAATAATCAGGGTTCCAAACTTTATACGCTATAGAAGTCAGGCTGCTAATGTAAATGAATGAATGGGCCAAGGTTTAATATACAATAGGGAAGGGTAGTGACTTGTATAACCTGGAGAACATATTCTCTTTTAAAATGGTGTGGCTGCTACTCCCTACTAGGAGTTATTGACACAAGAGAATTGAAGACAAGCTGCAAAGACAGACTTTTGTGTTATTGTTAGCTGTATAAATGATGGCAACTAATGCAAAATTTTAAAACACTGGAAGTTACATAAAGCAGGTATGTATGCCTGTATATGGTCAGTTTATCACTTTTGAAATGAATAGACACATTAAAAACCTAAAAAAATATTACAAAGTCACAGATTTATAGCCAATCTCACAAATCCTCAACAAGAGACATAAATTTACATTGAGAAAATATAGCAATACAGTGTGATGATCAAACACAAATACCGAATTCTGAATTTAATGTTCACAATAATTAATCTTATGGAACTGATATAGCTAAGAACTCCAGAAAAGTAAACTTAACTTCAGCAAGCTTAACTTTACCATCCCCAAAGTCATACATTTAGTATTGCAGGATTAGATTCTATATAAGATTATTCTGTCTTCAAAACTTATTGTCTTAGTCTCACTTTATAGATGAGAAAACTAATGGATAAAATAACAGACTAGGGGCCAGGAAAACTTGCCTTTGGTTCTAATTCTTTCTTATTAACTACCCATGGGACCTTGGGCATGTTACTTAACTTCTCTGAGCCTTATTTTTCCTAACTGTAAAAGTGGAAATAATAATAATAGCACTAGTAGAGGCCAGATACGGTGGCTCATTCCTGTAATCCTAGCACTCTGGGAGGCCAAGGCAGGTGAATTGCCTGAGCTCAGGAGTTTGAGACCAGTCTGAGCAAGAACAAGATCCTGTCTCCAAAAGTAGCCAGGTGCTATGGTAGGTGTCTGTAGTCACAGCTATTTGGGAGGCTAAGGCAAGAGGACCTCTTGAACCCAGGAGATTGAGGTGGCTGTGAGCTATGACACCACGACACTCTACCAAGGACAACAAAGTAAGACTCTGTCTCAAAAAAAAAAAAAAAAAAAAAAATAGCACTAGAGTATAAGATTGCTGTGAGAACTAAATGCTTGACACAGAGGAAAAACCAAAAAAAATGCCAACTAGTGTTATTGTTGTTATCATTATTGTATGGATTATCTTCTTTTCTGTTTCATGATGACATCCTGAGGGTCTCAGGATAACAAGCAAGAGTATCACTATTCATTGGGAAAACCTGCAGAAACAGACAGAAAAAAAAATGCAGACCACTCTATGTATGTTATTGGGCCTAAACCATGCTAGAAGTGGTTGATTTCGTTGACAAGATATCTAAAAATCAATTTGATTTAATGGCTCAGTAATTTTTTAAAGTTCTGGGTAATGAAGATTAATATTAAGGTCATTTCAAAAGTTTTGTCCGTTTTTATGAGTCTACTTTAAACTGTATTATCTCAGTGAATATTTATTCAATTTAATTGAAATAAGTGCCATTTGAATCAGTGCACTTTTGCCAATGTAACACAAGTCGATTAATGCCGTTGGCATAAAAATTGGGTGCTCGGGATTCGATGAAGTCAACGAAGGCCGTTTTTGCTAGGTCCTGATTGGCAAAGGTTCTACCGGTGAGAAAGTTATCGAAGTGCTTGAAAAGATGGTAGTCGGTTGGCGAGAGGTCTGGG
>CAUYPK010093322.1:0-15937 GCA_963574355.1 Loris lydekkerianus | reverse complement strand
ATGAAAAAAATTAATAAATAACATTAGTATAACAGACCTCTAAACATTAATACATTGGCAAAACAAAATGGACTTAAAATGAATGAAAATGAATCTTAAAGCTCTGCTATTCTCTGTAAGAATATTTACCTTCTGTTTTTCATATTCTTTACAGGTAAGAATGATTAAATACTGCTAATATAAAATTTTTTATATTAATGACACATTTTTAAAATAGTCCATGAAAATCTCATCTAAATGTTTGTTTTGTTTTCTTCTTAACACTGATATACAAATTGGGACTCTTCATTCTGGAGAAAGCATCAAGTTTTCTCTAGCCCCACCCAGGCCAAGAATTTCAGAATCTTGAATAAGGACTTTTAAAAAGAATTGTTTCTATCTTTCAATTCTTAGTTAAAGGCAGGGAAAAACTGAGGAAAGGGTAAGAGGTAAGTAAAATGTCATTATAGAGAAAATTTTTTTCCCTCTTTTGCTAAAACTTACAATGGTCACAATACCAAGGACAGGTTTCTGGTATGTGTTCCTTGCTGCCCTGAGTCTCATTTTCTTCATCTGAACATAGAAATCCACATTTGTTATTAATAAAAGAATATGTGAAGCACCTGAAATAATAGGTGCAAAATAAATGTTAATTCCCTTCCATGCCTTATTTTAAAAATGTTTTTAAGATAAAACACGGAAACAGATTATAACACAGCACCTACATAGTCATGTATTTTTTTTTTTTTTTTTTTTTTTTTTTCCAGTTTTTAGCCAGGGCTGGGTTTGAACCTGCCACCTCCGGCATATGCGGCCGGTACCTTACTCCTTTGAGCCACAGGCACTGCCCCATACTCATGAATTTTAATCATGTGTGCTTTTAATCTGAAATATCCAAAAGTGGTTATTTTCTTTAAGTCTTAATAATTGTGTTGGACTGTCTCAGGTTTGGTCATTCTGGGCTCATAGTTTAGTTTTGATCCATGTTTTATGTAACGTTCATATTCACTCTGATGGGAATGGTACATTTTAGTTTGATCCGTTGTTTGAATATGTCCCTCTGGCTTACTGTCTTGTAGAGAGATTATGCTGTTCCTTATTCCCTTTTTTATTTTTAGTTTCCTTTTTTATGTGAATATATTTGTCCTAATCTTTTAGAAAGAAGTTTGGTTCAGATAACTTTATATGGCGCCCTCTTCTGTTAGAATTATGGCAACTTGTTATCTAAGGGTTCCTGGGTATGTCCTCTGTCCTACTTGAGTCTGGCCCGTCTCTTTTCCGTTTCTCTGGTTCTTGTCCTGCTTAATTTTGATTCATCTCCCAGCAGTTGCTCTGTACAGTGGGTCTTATCCAGGAAGGGATCCCGGGCCTCTAAGTTTTGAGAGTTGATAAGGCCCCTTGCCTCTTGCCTCTTGTTCTATTGGCATGGGCAAACATATTCCCAGCGTATCTGTTGCTCTTTAATTGACTCCCACACTTAAGCTAGTACTTGAATGTGGTTTAGTTTTTTCCTTAATATTTTTCTTGATCTTAAAAGATATCCTTGTGAACATTTTACTTTTTTATGAGGGCCTCATGGTAGGCACTTAAGAAGTGTTTACCTTAAGTATTTAGGCTTATGGCTTTTTAATAGATTTTATAGATCAGACTTTGGCTCATGTCTGTAATTCCAGCCCTTTGGAGGATAAGGTGGAGGATCTCTTGAGCCAGGAGTTCAAAGCTGCAGTGAACTATAATGTGCTACTGTACTCCTGCCTGGGTGATGTTGAGATCCTGCCATTTAAAGTATATACAGCAGAACTTCTGTAAGTTGATTACCCAAGGGACTGTAACAAACTGGTCAACATAAGGAAGTAGGCCCACTGTGTTGATATGTACATGTGGTCCATACCTGGTCTATGAAAATTAGGTCAGCTTAAAGTGGTGGTCAATATCGGGAAGTGGTCAGCTATGAAGGTTCTACTGTGTATAGACTTTTTAGATGTAATAGATTTTTCTGTCTTGTGCTGTTGAATTTCATCTGTCTCTACATTTATGCAACTAAGTTGTTTTCACTCAGGATTGTTTGTTGAAGACTGGTTTTAGTTAACTAAACCTTGGTATAAACCATGATAATTGATTTGTTCCTATCAGGACCATGCAGGAAAGAATTCTGCCTATAATGTAAAAAACAGGTTGTACTTGGATTTGGTAAAAATTATAAAGGTGATAATGGTACTGAGTCTTGAGGAATTTACACAGTAATGTAGTGATCTTTCAAAATTATTTTATTCTTTAAAAGAAGTTACTGAGTGTGGATGTGTGCATGTACACCAAGATGAAGGGTAAAGGTCTGAAAGGAGAGAGGCTTCACTTTTTTTCTGTAATCTTTCTTTCTTTCTTTTTTTTTTTTTTTTTTTTTTGAGACAGAGCCTCAAGCTGGGTAGACTGCTGTGGCATCAAGGCTCACAGCAACCTCCAACTCCTGAGCTCAAGTGATTCTCCTGCCTCTACCTCCCAAGTAGGTGGGACTACAGGTGCCCGCCACAACACCCGGCTATTTTTTTGTTGCACCCGTCGTTGTTTGGCGGGCCCAGGCTGGATTTGAACCCGCCAGCTCAGGTGTATGTATGTGGCTGGCAGCACCTTAGCCGCTTGAGCCACAGGCGCTGAGCCTGTAATCTTTCTTTTCTACATTATTGAATATTTATATCATCTTCATTTTTCTGACTAGAGTATTTTTTTCCGTGCTTAGCTCCCTTTCACTGGCCCTTGTGTGCAGATGAGTGTGACTATTGCTTTTTCTTTACTTTGGCAGGTTTTAGTGATAATGTGAGGCCTGCATTTATTTATTTTTAAATTTTTTAATTATGGGTGAATATGAGGGTGCACGCGATTAGGTTGCATTGTTTGAGTTTGTAAGGTAGAGGCTGAGTTGTAGATGTCCTTCCTCCAGGAACTGTGCCCTATGCCCTACATTGTACCAGTTAGGGCATTCACTAACTCTGTCAAACACTTCCCTCCTTCTTGAATTTAATTGTGTTTTTCTGTCATGTGGGCCTGCAGTTGTTAATTTGCTAGTTTCAATTTAGTTGCATTTATTTTTTACAGATAAGTGGAGACAAAGGAGGAGCAGAAAGGATTACACAAGTGGCTAAATGACTGTCTTAAGCCTTTTATGTGCAAATTTTACAGTGAGGAGAGTAGGAGTGCCCCAAAATATGTTTATTGTAAATACTTACATTGAAGAATATAAAAGAAAATTTAAAATCACTTCTTCTCTCACTCAAGATTAAGCTTGGTTAATATTTTGGTGTGTATCTATTCATACTCTTTTTTTTTTTTTTATACATACACTCTTGCACTTTTATACAAACTATATTAAAATGGGATTATATTGTATATTATTACTCTCAGTGGGTTTCTAGAGTACACATTTTTATTGCTTTCTCTTATGTAAAATTTTACATACATAAAGAAGTATAATGAACTGACTAGTACAATGAACTTAGTGTACCTGTCACCCAACTTCAGTGATCCCAGTACCTGGGCAGTCTTGTTTCATTCATACCCACTCACTTTCTCAAATTATTTTGAAGCCAATTCCAGGTAACTGTTTCTGCATATAAAGTTTGTAATTTGACGCTGCCAAATTAATTTCCAGAAAAATGTCTGTGTACACTTGAGAGAAATATGATGTAAAAATTTTTTTAAATTAAGTGAACTAGGCCATGCTTCTACTCTAGCATCTAGCTTTTTGTTTCCTCATCAGTACATCTCTGATAGGAATGCTATTACCGATAGATAGTAACCATATAATTTATTGTTCAAACTGAGACACTTTGGATGTGGCACTAAAAGGAGGTACTATTAATAATGGTGTGATTGTAACAGAGGTAAGCCAGGATTATGCATGTAAGGTGTTTATATAAAATGACTATCACAGTCAATAAATGGAAGCTTTTATTGGGTTTAAGTGCTTGTAGTATGCCCATGTGTAGCTATATATTAAAATTTTCCCTTTAAAAAGGATGTTATGATTTGGCAACTCAGAGAGTTTTGAATTTTCATTTCTGTGTATTTTTGGAGCGACAGTACTATCTTATTTTTAAGAACAGTAGCTCTAGTTTTTACATAATTCTATAACTAAGAATTTGTATTTATGTTAATGTTTATAGCTGGAAAATGCTGGAGGAGACCTTAAGGATGGCTGCCACAACCATGAAGGAGCTGTTGTCATTCTGGATGCTGGTGCTCAATATGGGAAAATCATAGACCGAAGAGTGAGGGAACTCTTTGTGCAGTCTGAAATCTTCCCCTTGGAGACACCAGCATTTGCCATAAAAGAGCAAGGATTCCGGTAGACTCTTCACTCATGTTTTTATGAGAAGATTGATCTTTGTGGAATATTTCATTATTAAATATATGGAATGGCTTTATGAGAAATTTCCCATGGCTCTGATTTGAAAGCAAGAGAAAAAGGAAAAATTTAAGCTTTTAGTTAAAAAGATGGCCTACATTTTCATTTCATAGTTAAAAGAGCTTATCATTTCAATATTTTATGTTTTATAGAATTTGTGGGTTAGAGTTAGATGTAGCTATTAAAGCCATTTATATATTCACCCTAAAGCATTTAACTGAAAGACACTACATAGGAAATTGGCTAGAATACTCCATACAGAAGAAATCTGTGTATGGTAACTATTTTGCTTTTCAACCCGAGAGACTAGTTTCTAAAGCGTGAAAAAGATTTCTTACATCTAATGTAAGTGCTAGTTCCAATACCCTTAGACTTAGTCCAGACAACTTATATATAATTCTTCCTTTAACAACGATTTCCAGTTATTGATTTACCTTTTCTCATGGAATTAATGTTCTTTCTTTATAAAGAATTTTGTCTAGAAGCAAGCCTACAACTGCAGTTTAAGTTCTTAATTGGTTCTTAAATATATATTTTTTTCCCTTCAGGCAGAGTCTCACTCTATTGCCCCAGGCTAGAGTGTTCCTGGGTTCCAGTGATTATTTTGCCTCAGCCTCCTGAGTAGCTATGACTATAGTCACCGGCCACAATGCCCAGCTGGTTTTTCTAGTTTTAGTAGAGACGGAGTCTCACAGTTGCTTGGGCTGGGTCTCAAATGGCTGAGCTTGAGCAATCCATGTCCCAGAGTGCTCTCAAACTGTAGTATTCTATGTGCCATTCTTCTCCCAAAATGTTTTATTTTTTAAAAAACATAATTTTTTTTCCAATGTGAAAATGGTTAAGAGGATTTTATTTATTTATTTTTTTGAGATAGAGTTTCATTCCATCGCCCTGGGGAGAGTGCCATGGCTTCATAGCTTATAGCAACCTCAAGCTCCTGGGCTCGAGAGATCTCTTGCTAGGATTATAGGAATGAACCACCTCACCTGGCTGGTGAAAAGGAGGAAGGAAAGCCCAGTGTTGCTATGTTATTTTATTTTTTTTTCCTGAAATCTTTTAAACATTTCACAGACATGTGTACATTACCTGGTGATTTCTTGGTTCTGAAAGGGAGTGAATTCAAAATTAGAAAAGGCATGTTTAAATTTAAATCTGTTCTAGTCTTAGGATATAGATAAAAAATGGCTGTTTTTTTAATCTGTGGAGTTTTAGAGTAATAAGGGACCACTGAGTATTATCTAATTCAGCTGACTTGATTTGCCATCAAGAACTAGTTTTTGGGCTCCGTGCCTGTAGCACAGTGGTTATGGTGCCAGCCACGTAACACTGAGGTTGGTGGGTCTGAGCCCGGCCCGGGCCAGCTAAACAATGATAACAAGTGCAACAAAAATAGCTGGGCGTTGTGGCGGGTGCCTATAGTCCCAGCTACTTGGGAGGCTGAGACAAGAGAATCGCTTAAGCCCAAGAGTTTGAGGTTGCTGTGAGCTGTGATGCTACAGCACTGTACCCTGGGTGACAAACTTGAGACTCTTGTCTGGAAAAAAACGAAACAAAAAAACAGTATGTGAAATCTGAATGGCTCTCTGTCAAATCAAAGCTCCATTATCCTTCTCCCACAAAAACCCAAAAACTCTTCAGCAAACTAACCCAGACTAAAAAATTTAAAATAGGGGCTCAGTGCCTGTGGCTCAAGCAGCTAAGGCGCCAGCCACATACACCTGAACTGGCGGGTTCGAATCCAGCCCTGGCCTGCCAAACAACAATGATGGCTGCAACCAAAAAAAGCCTGGCATTGTGGCGGGCGCCTGTAGTCCCAGCTACTTGGGAGGTGGAGGCAGGAGAATCGCCTCTTGAGCCCAGGAGTTGGGGCTTGCTGTGAGCTGTGATGCCATGGCACTCTACCCAGGGCAACAGCTTGAGGCTCTGTCTCAAAAAAAAAAAAAAAAAATTAAAGTAGGAAAGCCAACAGTTGACAGTACAAATCTAAAAATGTTTCCTATCACTTGATTATAAACAGTTTCTAGATCAAACTTTTGCTAAAGCTTTTTTCTGTAGTAGAGAAATAGGACTTACAGCACTGTGTTTTTTGTTTTTTGAGACAGTCTCACTGTCGCCCTTGGTAGAGTGCTGTGGCATCACAGCTCACAGCAACCTCAAACTCTTGTGCTTAAGCGATTCTCTTGTCTCAGCCTCCCGAGTAGTTGGGACTACAGGAGCCTGGCTATTTTTTTTTTGGTTGCAGTTGTCAGTGTTTAGCAGGACCGGGCTGGGCTCGAGCTCTCCACGTTCAGTGTATGTGGCTGGCACCCTACTCACTTTGAGCTACAGGTGCCGAGGCAGCACTGTGATTTTTATTATTATAATTCTTTATGCCAGAAAAATCTATTTGACCATGCTTTTTCTAGATTAAAAGTTTAATGACATGAGAGACAAATTAATCAAGCAGTTTTTAGAATCTGATGTATTTTGTAATTGCAAGTTAATTTCAAAATAGGGTAGAAATAGAAGACTCAAAGAATGATTACCTCTAAAGATTTATTGAGATAAGATGTTCATAAATGGTTTAAGTACTGCTTGAGTTTTATCCTTGACTAAGTCCATCACGCTTTTTTTTTTTCATGGTACTAAGAATCTTAGTAGCCTTGAGTCTTTTAGCAGATTAGTGACATGCTGGATGGTCACATAGTGGTTATTCTTTATAAAACTAAATATAAGGCGGTGCCTGTGGCTCAGTGCGTAGGGCGCTGGTCCCATATACCGAGGATGGCGGGTTCAAACCTGGCCCCAGCCGAACTGCAACAAAAAAATAGCCGTGCATTGTGGCGGGCGCCTGTAGTCCCAGCTACTTGAGAGGCTGAGGCAACAGAATTGCCTAAGCCCAGGAACTAGAGGTTGCTGTGAGCTGTGTGGTGCCACAGCACTTTACCAAGGGTGATAAAGTGAGACTCAGTCTCTACAAAAAAAAAAACAAACCTATAACAGATTCTAGAGGTTTTGACTGTTAATGTGTTTTATAGAATTTAGCTTCTGTATTTTTAAGAAGCAAGGTTATAGATCTACCCTTAGGGCTAACCTTATGCCCCTTTTGAATTGTACATTAAAGAGCTCACATTTGCCATTTAAGTAGATTGTTTTCCATCTCTTTCACAGGAGATCAGGTAGCAAACACTGTGTGCTGTATCTCATGTTACCCATAAAAAGTTCAGAGGGTGCTTTTGGTCTCACCAAAATTGTTGTAATTAAAAAAACATACCCTAGCTTGCTGAGCAGTTTTTATGAAGTCTGTTTTTGTTATATTATTCTGGATGTATTATAAGCCTGGGAATATACTTTGTATATTTTTAAGTGAATTGTAAATTTGTTTTTTAAGTAGATTTTGATTCCATCTTGGAATGTATTTTCCTTGGAAGTATAGATAAATTAGGTTTATCTGCAAACTCAGTGAGTTTGAGTGTACCTTAAATTGAGTACAGCACACAACTTTGCCTTTATGTGAGTGGGCTTTATAACAGTTGTTTGACTCCCAAATTAATGCAGGCACTGAAAATTATAATGCAGCTAAGTTATAGTATAGCCTGAGTTCCAAGAGTGGGGCATACAGGGCAAAATTGATGTTAGCTTCCTTTTCCCAGACTCAGGGAAAGCTTTTGGGGGTGTTGGGCGTTTTAAATAGGCAAAGTTAGGCAACATTGCTTTATATTCTGCTGTCCTTCGTTGTAGAGTATTTCGCTCTGAGCCATCCAGGGCCTTCATAATGCCTTCAATTCTTCTGTGACCTGCTTTACTCCTAGGATCTCAGAAGACCTGTATTTTCTTCAACTCCAAAATTTTCACGGCTTTCATTAGTGAGAAAACCATTAAAATAGATCCCTGGTAGCTTTCATAGATAGAAACATGGGTATGTATCTATTTAGAAGTCTGTGCTAATTCTCAAATGAATGCTAAATTGATTTGATTTTTAAATATTTCATTACAGTAAAAATAAGCTGCATAGGACAATATTATCTCTGACAGAATCTGAATCTGCTACACTGTACCAAAAATATAAGAAAAATCTCTGAATCTGTGTTGTCTTCCTCAGTGGTACAAAGGAGAGAGGGCAGAGACCTTGTATAAAAATTGGCCATTGGAGACTGTTTACCAACTCTGTTCCTTTAATCCACAGTGCTATTATCATCTCTGGAGGACCTAATTCTGTGTATGCAGAAGATGCTCCCTGGTTTGATCCAGCAATATTCACAATTGGCAAACCTATTCTTGGAATTTGCTATGGCATGCAGGTACATATGTAAATGTGCTTTGAGAGTTATATGGTATGAGACAGAACCAAGTATATTGGTATTTTCTTTAGGATATTTAAAGATTGGATGAGACAGTTTGTGCGTATAAGAACTGTGTATGAATTGCTACACTAGTATGGCAGACTGACCTCCACTGGGGAGAAAAAAATGTATGCAAGCTCAGCGCCTGTAGCTCAGTGGCTGGTGTGCCAGCCACCTATACTGGAGCTGGTGGCTTTGAACCTGGCCTGGGCCTGCCAGACAACAGTGATAACTACAGCCAAAAAATAACTGGGCGTTGTGGCGGGCACCTGTAGTCCCAGCTGCTTGGGAGGCTGAGGCAAGAGAATTGCTTAAGCCAGTGGTTCTCTCTCTCTCTCTCTCTTTTTTTTTTTTTTTAGTTTTTGGCTGGGGCTGGGTTTGAACCTGCCACCTTCAGCATATGGGGTCTGCAACCTACTCCTTTAAGCCACAGGCGCCACCCCCAGCCAGTGGTTCTCAACTTTCCTAATGCTGCAGTATGTTTTCATTGTTACAAAGGGGTCTCAACCCACAGGTTGAGAACTGTTGGCTTAAACCCAAGAGTTTGAGGTTGCTGTGAGCTGTGATGCCACAGCACTCTACCATGGGTGACATAGTGAGACTATCTCAAAAAAAAAAAAGAAAGTCTGCAAATTTATATAAAAGTTGCAGAAATAGGTCTCGGCGCCTGTGGCTCAAGTGGCTAAGGCGCCAGCCACGTACACCAGAGCTGGCAGGTTCGAATCTAGCCCGGGCATGCCAAACAACAATGACTACTACAATCAAAAAATTGCTGGGCATTGTGGCAGGTGCCTGTGGTCCTAGCTACTTGGGAGGCTAAGGCAAGACAATCACGTAAGCCCAGGAGTTGGAGGTTGCTGTGAGCTGTGATGCCATGGCACTCTACCCAGGGCGACAGCTTGAGGCTCTGTCTCAAAAAAGAAAAAAGTTGCAGAAATAGTACTAGAGCTCCAGTATACTTTATGTAATTCTCCAATTGTTGACATTTTGAACGATTTGAGAGTAAGTTACAGATGTGATGTACTGTTACTTATATTTCCTAAGTACTAATATCCTCTTCTCCATACCCACAATACAGCTATCCAAATCAGAAAGTTAATATTGATTCAATGTTAGCATCCAATCTATAGACTCCACATTCACATTTCAGTCTATTTCATTGATATGCCTTACAGGTCACAGATCCAATCCAGGACTGTGCCTTATATTTAGTTGTCATGTCTCTTTAAGATTCCTTCAGTCCAGAACATTTCCTTAGTGTTGTTTTTTCTTTTATGACCTTGATAGTTTTTTAAAACGTGCTAGTTATTTTGTAGAATATCCCACAATTTTGATTTCTTTGATTTTTTTTTTTTTTTTTTTTTGGAGACAGTCTCACTATGTTAGCCTTGGTAGAATGCTGTATCATCACAGCTCACAGCAACCTCCAACTCTTGGGCTTAAGCAATTCTCTTACCTCAGCCTCCCAAGTAGCTGAGACCACAGGTGCTTGCCACAACAGGCGGTTCTCTTGCCCCAGCCACTCAAGTAGCTGGGACTACAGGTGCCTGCCACAATAGGCAATTCTCTTGCCCCAGTTTCCCAAGTAGCTGGGCCTACAGGTGCCTGCCACAATGCCTGGCTGTTTCGTTTTGACTCAGGGGTTCTCAAACTACGGCCCATGGGCCACATGCAGCAGTGTGATTGTATTTGTTACTGTTTTGTTTTTTTACTTCAAAGTAAGATATGTGCAGTGTGCATAGGAATTTGTTCATAGTTTTTTTTTTAAACTATAGTCTGGCCCTCCAACAGTCTGAGGGACAGTGAACTTGCCCCATGTTTAAAAAGTTTGAGGACCCCTGGTTGGTTGTAGTTGTCGTTGTTTGGCAGGCCCGGGCTGGGTTCGAAGCTGGCATTCTTGCTAAGCCCAAGAGTGACGGTACGGCACTCTACTGAGGTGACATAGTGAGACTCTTGTCTCAAAAAAAAAAAATAGAAGTCTGTTTTGGCCTTTAGGTACTATTTTTGCTTACTTTATAGTTTTTCCTATATTTTTGAACAGACTTTATTTTTTAGAGCAGTTTTAGGTTTGCAGCAAAATTGAAACGAAGATACAAAGATACCTCGTGTATCACATGTATAGTCCCTCCCATCATCAGCAACCCACACCAGAGACGTACATTTGTTACGGTAGATGAACCTACCTTGGTGTGTCATTATCACCCAAAGTCCATAGTTTACATTAGGCTTTACTCTTGTTGTATAATGACGTGTCCACCAGTATAGTATCATTATTTTCACTGCCCTAAAAATCCTCTGTATTCTTCAATTCATCTTTTACCTCACTTCCCAACTTCTGATAACTGCTGATCTTTTTATTGTCCCCGTGGTTTCTCCTTTTCCAGAATGTCTTATAATTGTAATCATACAATATATAACATTTTCTTTCTTTTTTTTTTTTTTTTTTAACACAGTCTCAGTCTGTTGCCTACGCTAGAGTTTCATGGCATCAGCCTAGTTCATAGCAACCTCAAACTCCTGGGTTGAAGTGATCCTTCTGCCTCAACCTCCCAATAAACTGGGATTATAGGTGCCCACCACAACATCTGGCTGAATTTTTTTTTTTTTTTTTTTTTTTTTTGAGACCACCTCAAGCTGTCACTCTGGGTAGAGTGCTATGGCATCACAGCTCACAGCAATCTTCATCTCCTGGGCTTATGCAGTTCTTTTGCCTCAGCCTCCCAAGTAGCTGGGATTACAGGCGCCGGTCACAATACCTAGTTATTTTTTTTGTTGCAGTTTAGCTGGCCTGGGCAGTAGCTGGGACTACAGGCGCCACCACAATACACGGCTAATTTTTTGTTGGAGTTGTCATTGGTATTTTAGCTGGCCTGGGCCGGGTCTGAACCCTCCACCCTCCGTGTATGTGGCCGACTGCCTGTTGACTGAGCTATGGGGACTGCCCTTATTTTTATTTTTTTAACAGTCTGAAACTATTATGCTTTAATGTGAATATTACATAAAGGGAAGTTATTTATAAAGGAGAAAGTGAACAAAGAGATCAATACATTCTAGCTGGCTCTTGGGTTTTCAATGAAGGAAGGAATTATAAATCAGTCTTCACAGTAGAATACTGAATGTTTTTATTAGTCCTTGATACAAGTACAGAATGTTAGAAAGAAGCTGGCTAATAAAACAGCTATACGAGATTTGGTTTCTTCTGTTTGCTGTGGTTTTCTAGTTTCATTTAGAGGAAATACTGTTGCTAAAAATACGTGAAGTACAAAATCTACAACCGTGTGTATTTTCTTCTAATAGGTATTTATACGTATACATATATATATATAATATATATATATTTATATTTATATATTATATATATATATATTTATATTTATATATTTATATTTGTTGCAGTTGTTGTTGCAGTTTGCCCGGGGCCGGGTTCAAATCTGCCACCCTCGATATATAGGGCTGGTGCCCTACACGTTGAGTCATAGGTGCCGCCCAGCAACAAATATTTTATAGTAAAAGATTCTTATGTGCCTTTTAACAATTCTCTGAAAAGCATAAATGGTGATTATGAATTTGACTTGGAAGAAAATAATTTTTCCATATAGTTGTCTTAAGAGCCAGCATCTTAATTGAGTTGATTAGGCATTGGCTTCATTTTATGTCCAGGATTTAATGTATTTGATTGATCTCTCTTACCAGAATAGTCAATGTTAATCATATAGCATAACTTATAATTAGATTAAATGGTTGCTAGTCTATTGAGAGTCATTCTATGAGGGAGAGTCTCAAAAGATATTTTTAGGCCCATTGACAGTGAACTACATCTGGAAAATGCTCCCTTAATTTAAATGGTAGTGACTTAATGTTTCCCTATTGATTTCAATTTCCTATCTAATTATAATTATTTTTTTTCTGTCATTAGTAGGATATATTTTTTTGTCGTTTAATAGGACGTCTTATGATAGACGAAGCCAGGCTTGCTGATGCATTAAAAAAAATGCTTTTATTATCATCTGAAGTTTCATAGTAGGTTATGGAATAGGCTAATCTTGTTTCTTTTTTTTTTTTTCTTTTTCTTTTGCAGTTTTTGGCTGGGGCTGGGTTTGAACCCACCACTTGTGGCATATGGGGCTGGCACCCTGCACCTTTGAGCCACAGGCGCTGCCCTAATCTTGTTTATTTAGGTAGCATTTTCCTTCCATAAAGTATTTATGTAGTTGATGCCATCTAGCCAATATATTATTTATAAAGGACTGTTACTTCTTAGTGACGATGCTGGGTAATTTTAGCAACAAAGTGTGTACCTGTTCCCCTCATGTCTGAAATTTTATTTGAAATTTCAATGTCTTATATGTTCTCTTTTCCCATTAACTGGACTCTTCTGTCAGAGTCTAATTGCTTGGTAATTCTTTGCTTTAAGAAGAAAAAAGTCTGTACTGCCCAGTACTTCCTTTAATCTATTACCATTGACTATCTTTCCCTCGCCTTCCCGACATAAAAAACAGAATATTGGTAGAGCTTTTGAAACCTACTTTATACTTTTTTTTTCATTCACATTTTCATTCACATTCACATTTCTGAAGATGGAGTTTTCAACATTACTGTGGATAATACATGTTCATTATTCAGGTATCATATTTTTTGGTGAATAAGAACAATAGTAGATTGCCTTTTTTTTTTTTTTGCAGTTTCTGGCCAGGGCTGGGTTTGAACCCACCACCTCTGGCAAATGGGTCTGGGGCCCTACTCCCTTGAACCACAGGCACCGCCCAGATTGCCTATTTTAAAGTTGGTACTGTGTTACTGGTGACCACTTTTTCTGAATTTTACTTTATAGTGGTGAAGCACAGCCTTCTGTACGTGTTCAGACTGTTCCTTTGGAGTGAGAGATTAAATAGCTGGGAGGAATTTATACCTGTGTAAATTCCTGTTTTGGTACCACAGTTCTTCTTGTCTGCTCTAGCTTTTGTGAGCTCAGAGTGCCTTTTAAAATGCTTTTAAATTAAACTCAGATGTAAATATTAAAACAAAATCTCCATTTTTCTAAGTGGAAAATCTGCCAGTATTTAACAAAAATTAATCCACTATTATAATTATTCCTCTTAAAAACTGTATAATTATATATAATACCAAGTTAACCATATTTATCAAACTCTCATTATTTTGTGGGTATAAACATAATAGGTATTTTGAAAACAAGGAATATAAATTATTAAATCAGCATAACAAAATGACTGGATATTTTTCTTTTGATTTAACATCAGTTTGTTTTCTCTTTGAACAGATGATGAATAAGGTATTTGGAGGTACTGTGCACAAAACAAGTGTTAGAGAAGATGGAGTTTTCAACATTACTGTGGATAATACATGTTCATTATTCAGGTATCATATTTTTTGGTGAATAAGAACAATAGTAGATTGCCTTTCTTTTTTTTTTTGCAGTTTCTGGCCGGGGCTGGGTTTGAACCCACCACCTCTGGCATATGGGTCTGGGGCCCTACTCCCTTGAGCCACAGGCACTGCCCAGATTGCCTATTTTAAAGTTGGTACTGTTTATTTATTTTGTTTGTTTTTTGAGACAGTCTCACTATGTTGCCCTGGGTGGAGTGCTATGATGTCGTAGCTCACAGCAACCTCAGGCTCTTGGGCTTAAGCCTCTTGCCTCAGCCTTCCAAGTAGCTGGGACTATAGGCGCCTGCCACAGTGCCCAGCTATTTTTTGGTTTTGTGGTTGTCATTGTTGTTTAGCAGGCCGTGTCCGGGCTCAAACCCTCCAGCCTCGGTGTATGTGGCCAGTGCCCTATTTATTCACTGAGCTACAGGCGCCGAGCCTAGTACTGTTATTTTTCAAAATTGGAAGTTCTGCAATTCATAAACAAAATTAAAGGCACAGTAGCCACATATTTGCCTTCTAGTTGTGTTATCAGGGGAGCAGAGGACAGTGGCGATGCTAATAGATACTAAGGAAGGCAGTAAGGAAACCTGAGGAAAGCACTCATGCAAGTCTTGGACCCCCATTTGGAATTGTGTATTGTGATGCTAACATTTGTGCTTCTCCCTTTCCACTCATTGGAGTGTGAGTCTGTACATTAATGTAGCAGATATGGCAAATAGAGAACGTATTAAACTGTGCGGTGTCTGCTATATGCATGTGCATGCCTCTTTTCCTACCACTTTTTTGCTAGGTATGTAACAGACCATCCCTTTGCTGGATTCATTACTAAATATTTCACTTTCTCCATGTTGAGGCAAGACTTGTACCTTAGTGTACAATCTTTTTAATACAATAAATGTATTATTAGATTTTATTGCTAAGTGATAAAGATGCTAAGCTCTAATGTATTTAAAAATTGAACAAGCTCCTCCCTACCTTTCTAGAATCATTGATTTTCTGCTTTTCTAAGTAAGTAAAAATCTGAGTTTTCATTAGGTTTTCTCAAATACCAGAAAATTTATGTTTTTGTTACTTGGTTTTCTTTTGGCGATGTTTTCTGTGCTTGTGTAAAGCCCATTTGGTAGATTGCTGGTAGAGTTATGCACTAGCTTCATTTTGACCTAAATTTTATTATTTTAAAGCTACATTTACCCGTATCTTTATCAAATCTTTAAAATGCAAGCTGTTATCAGTTAGTGAGGATACTTTTTGTTGTCATTTTTAACTGTGCTAATTATTTTTAATTGTAGATTTATTAGCATGCATTTTTAAAGGCTTCGCTTACTTATACCTAATATAATTCTTTTTTTTTTTTTAAGATTTTTTTTTTTTTTTTTCCAGTTTCTGGCCGGGGCTGGGTTTGAACCCGCCACCTCTGACATATGGAGCTGGCATCCTACCTTTCTGAGCCCTAGGCGGGGGGGGGGGGGGGGGGGGGGGGGGGGGGGGGGGGGGGGGGGGGGGGGGGGGGGGGGGGGGGGGGGGGGGGGGGGGGGCGGGGGGGGGGGGGCGGCGGGGGCGGGGCGGGCGGCGGCGGCCGGGCGGGCGGCGGGGGGCGCGGCGGGGGGTGCGGGGGGGGAGGGGTGGGGGGTGTTTTGGTTGGGGGGGGGGTAAGGGGTGGGGCCACATCTATGGTACATCTTAGAATGGGTACAGGCGATTGCACTAATGTACACAGCTATGATTTAACAATAAAAAAAAAAAATAAATACAGTAAGTCCGGGGCCTCACAGCAGACTTCCGCATTGCCCCAGATTTTCTGTGACTAGATTCATTTACTCTGCCAGCAAATGCTTGACAGGTACCAATG
>CAUYPK010093321.1:0-36138 GCA_963574355.1 Loris lydekkerianus | reverse complement strand
GGAGGGTGAGGCAAGAGAACCGCTTGAGCCCAGGACTTTGAGGTTGCTGTGAGCTATGATGCTATAGCACTCTATTGAGGGCAACAAAGTGAGACTGTCTCAAAAAAAAAAAAAAAAGATTCAGTCTGTCTCATAGTTAAATAATTTAACTCAGTAATTCTTTGCTAAAATGCAGATTGTTTTAAAACGAGTTTTATTTATGGGTTCATTTTTAGCATCTGACAGTGCTTCAAGGTTTGAGTTAAAGTCAGGTGACTTGGTAACTAGTGAAATATACAGCTGCTAAGTTTGGAAAGCTTGATGTACACATTTGAGCCTTTAAAAAGGAATTATTTGGCTTTTGTCATTGGATGGGTTTGTAGCTTTGGTTCATGGACCTTGAGCAACAAATTCATGACCCTTACACTTGAAAACTAAAATGATGAGTGAAACTAGTTCCTCAGCACAAAAGGTCATATGCACAGTTTTGTGTTTACCTTTATTTTGACGTTGCAGGGTGTTGGGCCTCTGTAGTATGGCTTCTGTGTTGATGCACCTTTTCCTCCTTTTCTGTCACCAGCTATGTGGATTACCCTATCTATGATGTACTTCAAATGGTGGGCCATGCCAACCGCCCCCTGCAGGACGACGAGGGGCGCTGCGTTATCATGTGTCAGGGCTCCAAAAAGGTAAGTCCTGGACTCCTGAGACATCTTGATAGTCTTAGCTTCAGAACAGATTCTTTAATTTTTCTTTTCTTTCTTTCTTCTTCTTCTTCTTTTTTTTTTTTTCTTCTAATTTGAGACAGAGTCTCACTATGTTGCCCTCAGTAGAGTGTTGTGGCATCACAGTTCACAGCAACCTCAAACTCTTGGGCTTAAGTGATTCTCTTGGCCTCAGCCTCCCAAGTAGCTGGGACTACAGGCCCCTGCCACAATGCCCAGCTATTTTTTTTTTTGTTGTAGTTGTCATTGTTGTTTTAGCATGCCCAGGGCAGGTTCGAACCTGCCAGCCTTAGTTTATGTGGCTAGTGCCCTAACCACTGAGCAACGGGCACTAAGCCTTCAATTTTTCTTTTGATAGCAGTCTCTAATAGTTTTTTCAGTCTGTCAACTTCTACTCTTTATTTCACATAGCTTCTCTAATAAGCCTGTTGGGTTCCTGGAATTTTGCTGCCTTTTTTTTTTTTTTTTTTTTTTTTTTGTAGAGATAGAGTCTCACTTTATCGCCCTTGGTAGAATGTAGTGGCATCACAGCTCACAGGAACCTCCACCTCTTGGGCTTAGGTGACTCTCCTGCCTCAGCCTCCCCAGCAGCTGGGACTACAGGCGCCCACCACAACGCCCAGCTATTTTTTGTTGCAGCTTGGCTGGGGCCAGGTTTGAACCTGCCATCTCGGTATATGGGGTTGGCACCCTACTCATTGAGTCACGGGCACCGCCCTTTGCTGCCTTTTGTTTTTGTTTCTGCCCGCTGACTTTTGTGCATTGAGGTCTTCACCTTCTGCTTTGTTCCATCATCTTTACTCACAAAGCCACCCTTCCTTCATGACTTGGCATATCCCCATTCCCGCTATGTATTGTTATCAGTGATGCCACTTTCTCTGTTTGTGGTTTCTTTCATTTGTGTCTCACATAGAGGCCTTTCCCTATTGATTGGGCTCTTCTTTGTGACCATGTTGTCACTGACTCTTTATTGCTACCTCCCCTTCACTCCCCTAATCCACAGGATTTTTTCAAGAAGTTCTTATATGAGCCATTGCCAGTAGAGTCTCACTTGGACCACTGTATGCATGACCACTTCAATGCTGAGATTGTCACCAAGACCATTGAGAACAAGCAGGATGCTGTGGACTACCTCACCTGGACCTTTCTGTACCGCCGTATGACACAGAACCCCAATTATTACAATCTGCAAGGTCAGTGGACTTTGGAGCACACATTAGCCTTTGGTGGTTTTCAAAACCTTGCACCTCTCTGACGCCTAACTTAACTTCTCCCTTCTATAGGCATCTCCCATCGTCACTTGTCTGATCACTTGTCGGAGCTGGTGGAGCAGACCCTGAGTGACCTGGAGCAGTCTAAGTGCATCAGCATTGAGGATGAGATGGACGTGGCGCCTCTGAACCTGGGCATGATTGCTGCCTACTATTACATCAACTACACTACCATTGGTGAGCAGCGTGTGTCTGTGTCTTTGTGGAGTTTTCTCTTACACACGGTTCTGGGCACCTACTGGGATGAGAGATGACAGGACTGCAAGTGCCCCCTGTGTTTGTCAAAGGGATGGCATTGTAGGAGAGAGCAGGGTAGCCCCTGCTTCTTTTCTGCCTGCTTAAGCCTTCTCTCAAATTTCCGTCTCTCCTGTCAGAGCTCTTCAGCATGTCCCTGAATGCCAAGACCAAGGTGCGAGGACTTATCGAGATCATCTCCAATGCGGCAGAGTATGAGAACATTCCCATCCGGCACCATGAAGACAACCTGCTGCGTCAGGTGAGGACATTGGCCCCAGGAGAACATCCTTAGAGTTGAAATTTGGCCTGTGTGCCCAGAGCACATAGGACTTCTGCCACCTACATCCCTTACATATCCCCTGACCTCCAGACCTCCCTCAACACACTTCCATCCCCCACCACACCCAATCCTCTGGGTATTAAAGGGTTGTGAGCTTTTGGCCCTACCCGAGTTGGTCTCAGGTAGGGTCACCTATTCATCATCAGCATTTTTCTTTCACTTTCTAGTTGGCTCAGAAGGTTCCCCATAAGCTGAATAACCCTAAGTTCAATGATCCGCACGTCAAGACCAACCTGCTTCTGCAGGCTCACCTATCCCGCATGCAGCTGAGCGCTGAGTTGCAGTCAGATACAGAGGAAATCCTTAGTAAGGTAGAGTGTGCACATGTGTGTGTGGGGGCGGGGTGTGAGGTGGAGGGACCACTGGTGGCCTAGGAAGACTCGATTCCAACACCACCTGCTCCTGTATTCCTTTTCCTTTCCAGGCTATCCGGCTCATCCAGGCCTGTGTGGATGTCCTTTCTAGCAATGGGTGGCTCAGCCCTGCTCTGGCAGCCATGGAACTGGCCCAGATGGTCACCCAAGCCATGTGGTCCAAGGATTCATACCTGAAACAGTTGCCACACTTCACCTCAGAGCATATCAAACGTTGTACAGATAAGGTGAGCTGGGTTGGTCTGGCTGTTAGATGGTGAGCCTGACAGGTGGGTGCCCTGAATGAGGGATGGGTTGTTGGGGGTTAAGTCCTCAGACTAGGAAGCTTTTAGTTGTTTCCTCTTACCTTCTTCCATATTGAGATGCTAGAGAGGCTACTAGCTGTGGGACGTGTTCTTTTTGGAGGTATGTCTTTGTCAGAGGATTTGATAGTGTAGGAAGTAAGTTAGCTCTTAGAGCCAGTGTCATTTGCTGTTCGTCTGTGTTTCCTCCTCTTCCCTGGCTTTTGAATACCCACTGCAGGGAGTGGAGAGTGTTTTTGACATCATGGAGATGGAGGATGAGGAACGGAATGCATTGCTTCAACTGACTGACATCCAGATTGCAGATGTGGCCCGCTTCTGTAACCGCTACCCTAATATCGAACTATCTTATGAAGTGGTAGATAAGGATAGCATCCGCAGGTGAGTCGGAGAGGGTCCCTGCTGGATGCACCTTAACAATGTGCTGTAAACCACCATGGCGCTGATGTACTGCCCTGCTTGCTTTTCTCCTGCAGTGGTGGGCCAGTCGTGGTGCTGGTGCAGCTGGAGCGAGAGGAGGAAGTCACAGGCCCTGTTATTGCACCTCTCTTCCCACAGGTACATTTGGGTAGCTGGCTCTACTAGGTGTAAACTCACCCTATCCACTAGCTAGATGCTGAGTACAAAAGCATATTGTCACCGAGGGAGGAAAATTCAGAGCGATAACAAAAGGCCAAGAATTAATTTGGGGGCTATGGGTTATTTTGTGGTGGTGGTTTTTCTCTTTAATTTTGAACAATTTAGATGACTGATTATTAAAGATATCAGTTGTGTAGTACTGTCTGTGACTAAAAAGATTTAACTGTAAATGGCTCCAGGACACTGGGCTTTTCTAGTTGGTGTTTCTCCTCTCCCCTTTCTTATTGCTATTTATTGCCACTTGCTTCTAGTTTATGCACAGAAAGAAAATCTTCCTCTTTTTATGTGGGAGAATAATTGAAGGTTGTCAGCAGAAACCAGATAAACTTGTCATATTTAATTCTATAAACTAGTTGTTCAGCAGGCTGTAAGGAAAGAGTGCTTTAAACCAGAATGCTGGGTCTTCGTGAGAGTGGAGTGACCAACAGCGGGCTTAAGAGAAGAGGCAAGGCTTCAAAAGAGGCCTTTCTTAGGCCTGCTTTGCATCCTCTCTGCTCCAGGTTCAGCTCCATGTTAGGATTTTCTTGGCTGGTATATATGCTTTGTACTGAAAAGGGTCTCTGAGGATCTCAAAGCTGCCAGGCCCCAAAGACTAGATCTGCGACATCTTGGTTTTAGTGGCAAATACTAAGTGGGAGAAGGTTCCTTGGCACAAGGAAATGAGTCAGGACCAACAAACGAGTTCATCTGCTTAAAAATTAAGCACCCTTCAATTAAGTCCTTTGAGATGCCTTTTGAGATTTCAGAATCTTAGTTTATATATATCAAATTATATTTTGGAAAGAAACTTTGTAAAGCTGATTTTTGTTATTTTTGTAACTATTCTCAAGTTTTATGTGCTAAATTATTGGGCTTCGATCACTGCAGAAACGTGAAGAGGGCTGGTGGGTGGTGATTGGAGATGCAAAGTCCAATAGCCTCATCTCCATCAAGAGACTCACACTGCAGCAGAAAGCCAAGGTGAGTGTGTCCACTGGCCCTAGCATTTGTTCTGGAGGTAGGGCAGGGTGAGGACTCGTATCCATGCTTTTTCTGATTTCTGACTGCTTTCCATAGGTGAAACTGGACTTTGTGGCCCCAGCCACGGGTGCCCACAACTATACTCTGTACTTCATGAGTGATGCTTACATGGGATGTGACCAGGAATACAAATTCAGTGTGGATGTGAAAGAAGCCGAGACAGACAGTGACTCAGATTGAATACTGAGGCATTTACTCTTGGGTAGAGAATAGCTGAACCAGAATTAGGAATGTGTACATTTGTAGGGATTTTGGGTGTGGAGACCAGTCTGTGAGCCTGTCGGGCTAGTGTGGATTGGTGCTGCCCTATCCCACCACAACTTTACCATTTCACCCCCTTGTGCAAACTCTGGACCCAGTGGCTGCAGGTGTCATGTTAAGAATTAAAAGTACCGTGTTTTTAAGATGTGTTCCAGGTAGTTCTTTTGAGTCAGACATTCTAATAAAATAACTTGGAGAAACCATTTTTATCTTGCAGTGAGTCCAAATTAAAAGTTCTCTTTCATCCACCCTAAGGGCTTGGCCAGAAAGATTTGGTTTTTCAGCTTAAACTTGTTTATCATGATTACTTCAGGACAAGCCTATTTAGTTGTCCTGTTACCTGTAGCCATTTAAGTCTATCTAGAGGAGAGAATATTGGTGAGCAGTTTCTCTTCAGTCATGACCCTGGCCCCCCTTGTCCCTATTAGCCACACCAGCATTGCTGTATAGATCACAGATTAGAGGTTTCTCAAGGTCTATATTCTGCCATGTTCCCTCAGAAGGAGGCAGCATTAGAAGGGGGACTTAAAATGCACCAGATGGATGTGATCCAGCCTTGTAATCAAAATCTTCAGATATTTTTCTTTCAATTTTCTTTTTCTGCAAAATTTCAGTAGATTTTACTTTAGAACTCCAGGCATGAGATAGTCTGTAAGTTCAAGTCACACTTTAAGGTTTCATTTAACAGCCACTTTTCCTCACCTTCCAGCACATACACTGGATTACCATAAAACCATTCTCTTAAGACATTGGTTTGCAGCTATATAGTTGATGATTCAGACAAAATTCTTTTAAAGGGACTTCTAGATGGAATTTTTTCTATGTTGCAACAGAACCCACAAAAGCAAACACAGACACTACAAAGAATTCTCAACAAAAAATGCCAGGGCATATCATACAAATGGGAATTCCAAGAGGACAAAATGCCACCCCAAATGGCATCTGGAACTGTGTGCCTCAAATATCCTACGGGGCTAGAAGGTAAACCCTTCCCAAACATTTAACAAATTCAAACAAAATGCCCTGCCACAGGGCAGGAAGGTCTGGACACCTCCCAAGTGGGTGAAATGGGTGTCTCAGGGTGTACCCTGGGGAACTTACCCCGCAAAAAGGCCTGGTGTCTAGACCCTTTCTAAATCTGGTTTCTTCTCAGCTCAGTTCAGGTTGCCAGGAGCTGCATCTACTTCAGGGAGATGAGGAGTTCCCTGGAGCTAAAAACGCCCTGGCAGCTGCTGGGAATGTCCTGTATTCTCTCTGAAAAGAAGCCGCTTCTTCCAGTGGAGACCCCGGCCTCTAACCTGGGTCTGTTCCCTACTTCAGCAGGGTACCATTTTGTCAGGAAGCAAATGAGCCCACCCACAGAAACCAAAATCTGTTACTGACAGCTTGGTACTTGTTCTTGAGGCCACGTCAGAAAAAAACAGGAACAAGTGGCTTCTGAGAAGGAAAAGAAAATCACCTTGTCGGCAGAGGAGGAAAACCAGCAGACTATCTCAAAATGCCGGTTTTTCCTCTCTGAATTCTTACATTCTGTTCTTTAGGGATAAATGTGCACAAAATCAAAAGATGATTCTGAAGGGCAATTTCCCTAGTCTGCAGTTTCCAAATGATTCGATCTTAGGATCCCTTTATACTGCAAAAACTTAAGAATCCTACAGCAGGTTTTTTTGTTGTTTTAAAAATGCAAATTTGGGCGGTGCCTGTGGCTCAGTGGGTAGGGTGCTGCCCCATATACCCAGGGTGGCAGGTATGAACCCGGCCCCAGCCAAACTGCCAAAAAAAAAAATAGCCAGGAGTTGTGGCAGGTGCCTATAGTCCCAGCTACTCAGGAGGCTGAGGCAACAGAATCGCCTAAGCCCAAGAGTTTGAGGTTGCTGTGAGCTATGATGTTACAGCACTCTACCGAGGGTTATAAAATGAGACTCTCAAAAAAAAATAAAAACATAAATTTCTCAGTTTTACAGGCTAGCCCAAAAAGATTTTATTATCTAAGTTATATCTGCTATTTACTATATTAAAAATTAAAACAACATGATTTATTTTAAAATAACTTCTAAAATAAATAAATTCAGGGAGAATAGCATTTTATAATTTTGCAAATCTCTTTAATGTCTGGTTTGATCGAAGACAGTTGGATTCTCATACTTGCTTTTCCATCCAACATTTTATGTTATTTGAGTCCAAGTAAGTAAGCTGTCTTCACATAGATGTACTTGGAAAAGGGAATTTTTATTTTTTTTTGACAGTCTTTTTTTTTGTCTTTGACAGTTTTTTTTTGTCACCCTGGGTAGAGTGCTGTGGCATCACAGCTCACAGCAACCTCAAACTCTTGGGCTTAAGCGATTCTCTTGCCTCAGCCTCCCAAATAGCTGGGACTACAGGCGCCCACCACAACACCTGGCTACTTTTTGGTTGTAGCTGTCATTTGGCACGCCCAGGCTGGATTTGAACCTGCCAGTTCCGGTGTATGTGGCTGGCACCCTAGCCGATAAGCTACAGGTGCAAAAGAAAACGTAATTTTTTGTTTGGTTGGTTCTTCTTTTGAGACAGAGCCTCAAGCTGTTGCCGTGGGTAGAGTGTCATGGCATCACACCTCACAGCAACCTCCATTTCCTGGACTTAATTTTCTCTTGCCTCAGCCTCCCAACTAGCTGGGACTACAGGTGCCCACCACAATGCCCAGCTATTTTGTTTTTGGTTGTACTTGTCATTGTTTGGCTGGCCCAGGTTGGATTCAAACCCGCCAGCTCTGGTGTATGTGACTGGCGACTTAGCTGCTTGAGCTACAGGTGCTGAGCCTGTTTGTTTTTTTGAGACAATCTCATTATATCGCCCTGGATAGAGTGCTGTGCTGTCACAGCTCACAGCAACCTCCAACTATTGGGCTTAAGTGATTCCTTTGTCTTAGCCTCCCAAGTAGCTGGGACTACAGGTGCCTGCCTCAACGTCTGGCAATTTTTTTTGTTGGAGTTGTCATTGCTTAGCTGGCCTGGGCTGGGTTAGAATCCACCAGCCTTGCCACATACAACACCTAGAAACAGGAATTTTTAAATAGCATTTTCAAATTGTAACTATTATTTGATATTATACTGAGACTCTACAAGTGATACTCTTACCCTGTCTTAGCATGTCTTATACTTTCAATCTCTTACCTATGGTTTTGTAACATGCATTGGTCATTTGGAAAATGTTGGTTCACTGAATTCTTCCAAATGTTTATGAATTCCATTACTGAAAAGCCAAATAGCTAAGTCTAAATACCATAATTTGCTAGTTCTTTCTCAAAAAAAATGGTATGCCATGAAGAAGAGCTAATTCAGCTTATAGCTCACTTGCAGGACTGCTTTTCCCCAAGGCAGCCATATTTCAGTGTACAGAAGTGCTTTATGCATGCTTCCCATTTTCTTAGAATGAGAAATATTCCCAAGGGTCAACATTTAATACAATTAATCATCTTTATTGGTCCTATCAAGGTCATTTCTAAGTGAAGTTGGCAATATTTTTACTGTGAAGATAAGGCAGCGAAGACTCCACTAGTAGTTTGTTGCCACCACCTTGATTCATGCCACAGTGCCAATGGTTGACCTCACAGGCCCCCTCCCTCCTCCAAAATAGGGTCTTGAGACTTCAGGGGATCAGCATGCTGTGTTTTTGAGAATCACTGACTGCTCTAGGTACTGTTCCAGCTGTCCTTCTAAAATCTCAAGTCTTTAAATACATTATTTCTATCGTATAAAAACTTAACTAACGGCTGTAGTTTTAGGGGCCATCCTCACATGAAAACCCATTTGTAAGTGATGGTTAGAGACAACCTGAGACTAAAGAACTGATTGCCTATGGCACTGTTTCTCAACTTTTTTTCATTATCATTCCCTAAGCTTTATTAGACATGTTTCCTAATCACCCTTTATTAGAAAAATGTAATACCACAGATACGCCATGTTTATGTGCCACAGTTCTTCAGAGGGCCACAGTTATTGCCTCCAGATATTTTTGCCCCCTCTCTCCTGCCACAAAGAACCAATTTGCATCCCTGTAGAGAATTAACCACCTGTGGCCAGTAATAATTCCCTTTTAAGATTTCTAGCTGCCATCACAGCCTAATGGTGCAGGAGGTATATGAAGGTTTCTAAGAGAAAGTAGAATGTCCCTCTACACAAACCTACATTAAGAAAAACATTTCCTTTAATATTGATTGAATATTTTAAATGCAAGGATTTACCCCAAAATTGGGAAGGCAGGACCTATTTCAGACAAGGATTCACCGTGAAAATACTTTAAATTGTGAATGTCTTTATAAAATAGGACTTGGGACTCACTGTCTTATTTTTATAAAGCTTACAATTTCAGAAAGGCCTGAGACACATACCCCCTTATTCATTACCAACAGTATACCTTCCCCCAAAACTTAATACTGTGCCCTAAAGAAAGCAAAATCTATGGCATAGTAACAATGTACTGATACTCTGTAGCCCTTTACTAAGGCCCTCAGGTAAAAGGAGGGGAAAGTTCTATAGTCTGTGCTTCTACCCAAATCCAAATAGAAGCCAGCCAATTTAAATAAAAGTCAAGGATGTTACTCCAAGTCCTCTCAGGGGATGGGGAAGTCCTATGGAATATTCTGGGGACCCATTGTCCAAAGTCAATGTAGCTCACAGGCCTTCAGGCTGCTGATACTTCCAGAAGGCAAGCTCCCCATCATCACTGCAGGAGGCCAGGAGACCCTGTTCCTTGGGGTTCCACGCCACACAGTTGACATCCTGGGAATGAGCCTGAAGCATGTGGGCTGTCAGGGAGAAGGTGGGCTGCTGTGGATCTGAGTTGGGATCCTCCTCAAATACTCGGATGGCATCATCCCCACAAGCTGTAGCCAGGGCCCCTGTCAGCTGACACCTGGGAGGAACACGCACATCAGTGGGTAATGCAGGTGGCTATTTCCTTACCAACTTGGCTTCTTAGGTAGGAGATTTGTTCTACAGTTCCTGACCTGTTCTCTTCCCAAACATCAGTCCTCAGCTAAAAGGCTCTTATTGAGTTTCCTAATTTAGAACTACAAACATCTAAGTCAGGAGTCTTCAAACTCTTTAAACAGGGGGCCAGTTCACTGTCCCTCAGACCGTTGGAGGGCCGGACTATAGTTTAAAAAAAAAACTATGAACACATTCCTATGCACACTGCACATATCTTATTTTGAAGTAAAAAAACAAAATGGGAACAAATATAATCACACTGCCTCATGTGGCCCGTAGGCCGTAGTTTGAGGACCCCTGATAAGTGTTAAGGGCGCTTCCATCTAGTTTCCCCCACCAGTATTACCCTAAAAAACTATACTCTTCTCAGTTAGCATAAGCAGTTTCCTATGAAGTAGTCTTAACCCTTTTCTTCAGGGTACTGAGTTATTTATTTAAGTGTACTTTTGTTGAGGCCAGGCGTGATGGCTCATGCCTGTAATCCTAGCACTCTGGGAGGCCAAGATGGGTGGACTGCTGAGCTCTTGAGTTTGAGACCAGCCTGAGAAAGCAAGACTAAACTACTAACCCCGTCTCTACTAAAATTAGAAAAGCTGGGACTGAGCTATGGGCACCGGCCACATACACCAAGGCTGGCGGCTTTAAACCCAACCTGGGCCAGCTGGGGCAACAATGACAACTGCAACAACAATAACAACAACAAAAAATAGAAAAACTGCTTTGTGCAGTGGCAGTATCGTAGCCAATAAGTTTATCTGAGGCGCAAAAAATTATTGCTAATTAAAAACTTTTCCAATACCCCATCGTGATGACTTGCAATATAGTTGGCACTGGCAATTTTCAAAGGTCTTTTAAGGAGACTGAATTAAAAAAAAAAAAAAAAAAGACAAATAGAAAAACTGAGGCAAGAGGATTACTTAAGCCAAGAGTTGGAAGTTGCTGTGAGCTATGATACCACAGCTCTCTAACCAGGGCAATAGCTTGAGACTCTGTCTCAAAAACAAAAAATAAGTCTGGTGGTACCAGTAGTTCAGTGGGTAGGGCACTGGCCACATATACTGAGGCTGGCAGGTTTGAACCTGGCCTGGGGCAGCTAAAACAACAATGACAACTGCAACAACAACAAAAAAATAGCTGGGTGTTGTGGCGGGTGCCTGTAGTCCAGCTACTTGGGATGCTGAGGCAAGTGAATTGCTTAAGCCTGAGTTGGAGGTTGCTGTGAGCTGTGACGCCATAGCACTTTACCCAGGGCAATAGCTTGAGACTCTGTCTCCAAAAAAAAAAAAAGTGGACTTTTGTTGAACAGATTGTTTCCATGTTTGTTAATATAAAGCAAACTTCAGTACACATCAGTTTTTTCATTGTTTCAGATTATTCCTCGGGATCAACTCTAAGAGCTAGAATTGCACTCTGAAACACTCTCCTATATGAATAATGCAGCTTTTCTGGCCCATATAAGGGTACAGTTAGTGTTACCAAACCACAAATATCCCAGCCATTTAATCCACAAATTCAATTAATTTCTGGGTAGTATGATGCTTTGTGAACAGCAAGGGCTGGTGTTGTCCTTATACCTGGGATCTTAATCCAGGTGCTAGCTTGGGTGTAAGTCTGTTCCCTGCTCCTAAGAATTCCAGCCAGCTCTAAACTAGCCCAGTGGATCTGATCTAAAGAATAGCAGTGGCTGCTCTTAATTCCTGTGCACTCCTCCAGATGGCACAGTGCAGCACAGGTCATGATTTCTTTGAAATCCCTATGGGGGTGGGGTGGGGTGGGGTGGAATGGAGGGTGGATGTCTTACCAAGCCACATCATAAATGGTCCTGGAATGGAAGCCTGACAAGGTGCAGATGCATTTCCAGCTGGGGTCAGGGCCGCTGCATGCCACCCCTGTAAGACAAATCTCTCTTAAGCCTAAAATGTTTCTACATCCCAGGCACCTCAGGGGAGTAAATGAACTACTGCAGAGTGAGCCCTCCCTCACCCTTATTTCTAATTATGAGCTCTGCCTTACATACTATGGCCAAAATGACCTTTCTAAAGAATTCTCAGAAAAAAATATTCCTGTTCTGCTGCAGACTATATCTAACTAGTTATAGCCTGCCTTTTAAGGCTACCCACCAGCCAAACCAACCCACTTTATCCCTCCTTAAAACCTTTATATATACTATATGCCATCTAAATGAACTACCATTCTTTGCATTAGTCTAGGCATACTCAACACCAAAGCCTTTACTTGCTATTGTGTTTTCACCTGGAATTTTTGTTTAAAATCCTACAAATCCTTTTAATGAAAGGATGAAATAGCCCTTGTTCACAAAGCTTTCCTGATTCTTCCATCACTCAATGTGGAGCCCTCCTGTGGCCCATCTTACTTTTTACCCCAATTTGCTATGATTTATCTGTGTGCCTTACCATACTGTAAACCTCTGGAGCTCCACTACTGGACTCTCACCTTGCTCATTGCCTGGTAGATACTGGCGCCAGATGCGCACAGTCCGGTCATCACTACAAGATGCCAGGCGCTGGCCACTGGGGTCAAAGGCCAAGCTCCACACGGTGGATTCATGCCCCTCAAGAGTAGCATAGCATACCCAGTCATCCTCTTCCTCCCGGTAGAGCTTCACTGTGTCATCATAGCTGGCAGAAGCTAACAGCTGAAAGAAGAGGAAAGGAGACCCAGTACTTGCCTGAATGACCCAGAAAGTGCCTATGGTTCTGATACTTCTCACTGCCAGGACAGGACAGTCCCAGGTATGTTTTTATAAAGGAACTAATGTTTTTTGGTCCCTGTGAAAGTCAGGTCAAGACTGAAGAGTAAAGGAAGGCTGGGTATAGCCTCCACAGCAAAGTTCCTTCCTACTAAGAGATCTTGCCTAACTCTTACCTCCTGGCTTGGATGCCAAACCACATGCTTGACATCCTGTGTATGTGAGTTGAGAACACTGACACATTCATACTCATCCTCTTCATCAACTGTGGGAAAGAAAAAAGAAAGGAACCCAAGCGCTGACGCCGTTGGCAACACAGAAGTGGAAATCTGTCAAGAGGTTCCCAATTCTACCTAGAGGGACCTGGACTCACCTTCCCAGACCCACACACTCTTATCTCGGCTACAGGTGGCCAGGAGGTTGCCAGACGGGGCCCAAGCCACTGACTTGACCTCATTTTCATGGCCCTCAAGGGTGGTTACACACTGTAAAAAGGGAAGAAGGATGAGAATTAATGGCAACTAAGACTCCTGGAGTCCTTCATATGGATATATAGCCCAAGTGGTCCAGAATGGCTCAGGTTTCTGAATCAGCCCATGGTAGCAAAAAAGCAACAATCTCAGGCCCATTCAGTCTGGTTACCTCAAAGTCATCCTGGTTCTTCTTCCAAATGCAAGTAGTAGCATCAAAGCTGGCAGAAGCCAGATAATTACCGCAGGGAGACCAGGCTACTTTCCGCACAGTGCGCTGGTGGCCTTCAGAAAGGACAGACTTGCAGATCCAGCTATCACCTAAAGGCAGAGTACAGGCCAGACTCTGGAGATGGGTGTGCACGACAATGCAAAGCATCATCAAGCCGTCCAGTAAGGAGGGTGGAGGGGTTGGGGTGTTGGTGGTCGTATATGAGCCAACAGAGGCGTGGAGGGGGGAAGCAAAGCTCAATTAATATATTTAACAACATGCTTATTAAACAAATATGCAACTGAGTACTTCTTCTGGAGGCATCTTTATAAACTGCCAATGGCTCCCAAATGCCCTGGAGATAAAATCTGAACCTCACCGTCCAGCTGTGTTACTCTGCAGCCTACTTTCCACCCGTCTTTCTTTCCCTGTTTTCCTGTCTCAGCAACTATCACAATTCCCTCAACAGTTCCAGCCTGTTGACGTTTTTGCTTCTGGTATTTGCCTGCAAATTCCTTCTCGGAGTGTCTAAAATATGACTCGAACTCTCCCTCAGCCAGCAACCCCGTTCAGGGTCGGCATCCCCCGGAGGCTGCGCACTCACACTGTGCACATGCAGAGCGCTCTGCGCTGCAGTTCGCACAACCAGGCCAACCCTTACCCTCGGTGCCCCAAATGCGAATTCTCCGGTCGCCTCCACACGAAGCCAGCAGGGTCCCGGTGGGGTTCCAGGCTAGGAACCAGCAGCGAGAGTCCGGGTGCGCCGGGACACGACTCAGCAGCACCAACGAGTCTTTCATGGCTGCCCGGCGCAGGGTGAGGAGGAGATGGACAGGATCAGATGCGGCAACTGCGGATCTCACCGCGCAAGTCTCCGCAACGCCCGCTCTAGGTTCCAGCGGCCACCAGAAACTCCCGCTTCCGCCCTAGGGCCCGGGTTGTCCTGGGAACTAAAGCGCCCGCTGCTGCAGCTGCGCAGCCTTCTGGGAGTTGTAGTCACTCCCTTCACCTCCCCTAGTGGGAACCTCAGGGAGACCTCCTTGAACTACCAGTCCCATGAGGCCCTGCGTAGAACTGACAGCACCGCCCAGGCTCTGACGCGCGGGTAGGGGGCGGAGGACCGGGCAGGCAGAGGAGGAGACAGAGCAGGAAAAAGCCGGAAGTGCATCGAGCCCGGGTCGGTCCGGGCGTTGCGGGTTTGGGGCCTGGGATCTCTTGGCCCCCGGCAGCTGAGAAGCCCGTGACGGCGCACAGCGGCGCCATCCCACCCCTGAGACCTGCTGACCGGTGAGGGACGGTGGGGAGGAAGCTGAAAACAGTCCTCTCTCCGCACAGGTCGCGCCCGAAAGCGCTAGTCCCAGATCTCCGGTTCCCGATCCCCGCGGCCCAGCCCGGTCCTCCGCCCCTCAACATTCTCTGGTCGGGACGCCGGAGTGGGTTTTTTTCTCCACCAGCAGCCGACCTCTGGTACCTCCTCTTACCACTCCCGTCTGCCCAGACCCCATCTGGCCCGCGGCCCTCTCGGGGTCCTTGTTCTGCAGCCCTATTTTAAAGTCCCTCATCCCCGCCCCCCAAAACCCCGTAGCTCTCGCGTCTCCTCCCTAGGTCCCACCCCACTGTTTTCCGGTGTGGGACCTGACAGCCCCAGGCTTGCCTTACCTGCTGCGAGCCCAAAGCATTGCTCTTCTTTTCGGGACAGGCAGGTTCTGAGCGCCCGGCAGAGGTCGGCGGCTACCAGCAGCGACCGCGGTGCGACGGCCGGCGGCCCCGGGCATGTATGCCCCTGGAGGCGCAGGGCTGCCCGGCGGGCGCCGGCGGAGGAGCCCGGGAGGCAGCGCTCTGCCGAAGCAGCCGGAGCGTAGCCTGGCCTCGGCTTTGCCTGGCGCCCTGTCCATCACGGCGCTGTGCACTGCCCTCGCCGAACCCGCTTGGTTGCACATCCACGGAGGCACCTGTTCTCGCCAGGAGTTGGGGGTCTCAGACGTGCTAGGTTACGTTCACCCAGACCTGCTGAAAGGTGAGAGCACTGCGCGCTGACCCTCCAGGCCTTGGAGGGGGCCAGAATGTGATGGGGGCTGAATGAAAGACAGCTAGGGGCAGGCACTTGGTTGAAGAAAAGGTCCCCCATTCCTGCCTGGTGTCCATGCCCACCAGGTGGCTCTGTTTGGGGTCCGGCCCCTCATTAATTCTGATGTTATTCAGCTAAGCACCTACTTCTCACAGCCATGCTAATCCAGACTGCTGCTATTTTAGGATTCTGCTGGAGGAAGGGCGCTGTATAGTGAAAAAAGATAAGGATGCTAGATGTCACAATTAGCTGTCCCCTTCTAAGAAACCTGTAAGCTTTGGAAAAGTTTCTTTGTGGCAGATTGGTTAATGGAGGAACAGGAACTTTTAATATGACTAGGATTTAAAAGATAGCTTATTGTTCTATCTATGGTAATTGAATTTTTATTAGAGGGAAAGGGGATCAGTGGCATTTCAGGTAATCAGAAGTCAGTTCCATTGCCACTCCCAGTAAAGCAGTTGGAATTTGGCTCTTGGAACCATTTCAAGAGTGCCTGACTGAGGTTCATCGTCATGCTTCCCAGCCAGGTAGACAGCCAAAGCCTACAGTAGGATTCCAGGGAGTCCCATAGTTTATCCCAAACAGTTCTGTTCCAGTAGTGAGATAAAGGCAGTGTGGTGTGAGGGGAGGACTGCACCACCTGGCTTTTACCCTAAAAATGGTCAGTGGGCCATTTTTAGGGTAAAAGCTTAAGGTCTTCATATTTCTTCCCTTGCTATTCCTGGTGGCTGTGATATATTCCAGATGTTTACCACCCCACAAATCTACTTCCTGTTAGATAGCTGCATGTTGCCTTTTGAAGGATTCAGGCACTTGGGTTTGGTGAAAAGGGCAATAATACAATTTCCCCTCTGTGTATTGGATCTTATATTGGTTCTGCAGGTCTAGGCTGAAAAGCCTCATCTTTGTGGCCTAATGTCTTTCTTTAAGGGTTCTCTTACTATATTGCATCTCTCTTGCATTTTAGGGGTTTTCGAGTGATTTTATAGAGAACAGGTTGGGGGCTTCTGGTTTGTTTGTAGGTTACACAGGTTGCTATCATTTGCTGGATTAGCTCATTAAAACCAAAGTTACACACATGATGAAGGCCTTGTGCTATGCAGCCTTTTCTCAAGGATGTAACTGGTGGCACAAAGGGCATCAAGTTTGAGTGAGTCTGGATGGTTTGCCTTGCACTTTCCTTCTTTGAAGTGTAGCTGCCACATTCCCTCTGCTTCACATAGGCTTTTGCAGTTGAGCTGTGGTGTTTCAGTGTTTCAGGAATTCACTGTCACCTTCAATCTAGTAGAGAGTTACCAATACTCCCCAATTGCATATCATCGCTTGTAGTGGGGGGCTTATAAAATTCACATAGCTGAGACTACCTCACATCTGTTGATGCCAGTGTGAAATGATGCCATCTCATTTATGGTTTTTATCCTTTGTTTTACTTTAGCTGTCGTAAGGAATGATTTCACTAGTATTCCACTTTGGTGTGCATCCGTGTCAAAGGCATGTTAAAAATAAAAATAAATTTGTGGTACAGGTTCTTCTTTGTTCAAATATACATTTACCCTGTCTAAGAAATTATTTAGACCAAATTTTGTCTTTTGCAAAGCATGTTTCCTTAACCTTTATGTTATATTTGCTCATATGTTTAGTTTCTACCTGCTTGCCCATGGCCATCTCCTTGGCCATTGCAAGATAGGAATACTTTGTGCCCATTAATGGGAGAATTGGTAGTGATGCTCTCCAATCCTTGCAAAAAAAGGTAAGGATTCAGAAGGTCACTGTGTCTCCTCTCCCTTCTGTTTGTATCTGTTGCCCACTGGGCCCTCAGATATGTGGTATCCTGTGTGACTAGATCCTTAGGGCCTCACAGAAGTCCTGACCTAGAAGCCTAGGGTATTCCCCGTCACAGGAGGGAGCAGAGCTGTCAAGCACAGATGTGTTGCATATAGATATTTCCAGAAGAAGAGCAAACCCTGCCAGTTTTCTGCAGGTAATGGGAATGGGGTAGGCCAGCAGCAGGCCCAGAGTAGCATTACCATTTCTCACCCCTGGCCTGAGTGCCACACATTTGTGTTATGCTAAGCACACTCCACAGTTGCTTTTAGTTTCTTCTAGACAGGATCTTTATTTGGTACTTTATGTCATTAGCCCCATTTCACAAAGGTCTTTAGCCAGAGAGGTTAGGTAATTTGCTCAGGAACACATAGCTAATACAAGTGACATCAACTCCAAAATTCATACTCTTGCAACTACCTCAGTACACACCAAGTTTCTTTTTTTTTTAATCTGAGCTGTCCAAGGCTTAACACTTCCCTATTCTGGTTGAGTTTTATCACAACTCCAGTCAAAGCTATGCTTTTTACCAAAACCTTGTTACCTCGGTGTTGGGGCTCAAGTTGATTAAGCTGAGATAAAGCCACTCACCCTCCCACTGTCTTTCACAGAGCTTTAGAGACTTTAGCCAATGCCAGTTGCCTCCAAAGATCCCCTCCTTTGGGATGGCACCTGTGGCTCAGTGGGTAGGGCACCGGCCCCATATTCCAAGGGTGGCAGGTTCAAACCCGGCCCCGGACAACCTACAACAAAAAAAATAGCTGGGCTTTGTGGCCGGGGCCTATAGTCCCAGCTACTCAGGAGGCTGAGGCAAGAGAATCACCTAAGCCCAGGAATTGGAGGTTGCTGGGAGCTGTATGACACCACAGCACTCTACTGAGGGCAATAAAGTAAGACTCTGTCTCTACAAAAAAAAAAGAAAAAGAAACCAAAGATCCCCTCCCAGATTTTCCCTCAGTCTCCCCAAGGGGTGCCTGCTTCCTACACAGTTGTTCAACCTGGGTCTGTGTCCAGAGATAGAGGAGCCCCAGATAATTATTTCTTCTGGGCCCCAGACCCTTTCTTCCTCCCAAATGTGACCAGCAAAGGGCACCACTGTCAATAGCCTCAAAAAGTGTCTCTGGAGAAAGAAGAAGTTTGGGATTAGAAGTGAAGTGAATCACAATTGACTACAGCCACTGGAAGATCATGAGGATTCTAGGGAGAGCCTGTGCACCTGAGGGGTGGTGACTGATGAAGCTGACATTGCCGGGTCCTTTGGGGCCTGTCCTTAGAGACAGATCTGCTAGGACCATTAGGGTCTGTGGGATGACCTGGCCAGGCACTAGAGGGCCCTGTTGGAGGCTTGTGTCAGAGGCCTAGAAAAGTCACAGCAGGGTGAGGAGGGAAGGACATGAGACAGAAGCAAGAGCTGGGCAGAAGCCACTTCAGCCTTCCTGCCTGTAGCCTGTTTTGGTCAGGAGGGGTTAGAGCAATAGGCAGGTAGACAGGAAGAGCTGGGGCCTTCAAAACAAATCCAGCCCAGTGACTCACCAGTGACCTTGAGCAAAGTCAGTTCCTCAGGATCCTATTACATAGCAGCTGCCTTCTTCCCTAATGACTAGAGATATGGTCGAGTAATATTTACCAAAATAAACAGGCCAGACTGGAGGATAGGCTGTGTTCTAGGTCTGGCCAGGGTGTTGTGGACTGCATCACTGGCTTGAATTTAAAGTTAGGACCCTGCCTGATGTGCCATTTCTCTCCCCAAATAAAATCATACATACATAGCCTGTGAGTTTTTGTTTCTCCAGCAATGCTCTAGGGAGCTGTTTGTTGCCATCCCTGCTATACAATGTCTAGGAAGGGAAGAGAGAATAATGTTGAGATACTGACCCCCCAGGAGAGTCTCTGAACTGTGTTCTGAGTGTGTCTGGGATAACTCAGCCTCTTCTTCCTGGGTGTTCAGAGACCCTTTGACAAAGGAGTGCCTGTGATATGGGGCAGGCTCCTGCGTATCCATTAGCATCACCCAAAGGGATTTCCCACTCACCCTGAGGTGACCCTTCATTCACACACATGTCTTTAGGATCAGCTCACAGCTTTGGAGTGGAGAATGGCACTATTTTCTTTTCAATGAAGAAAGAAAACCTGTTTTTAGGTTGTTGTTTTTTTAGAGATGGAGTCTCACTTTATCGCCCTCGGTAGAGTGCTATGGCATCACAGCTCACAGCAACCTCCAACTCCTGGGCTTAGGCGATTCTCTTGCCTCAGCTTCCTGAGTAGCTGGGACTATAGGCGCGGGCCACAAAGCCCAGCTATTTTTTTGTTGTAGTTTGTCCGGGCCCGGGTTTGAACCTGCCACCCTTGGAATATGGGGCCGGTGCCCTACCCGCTGAACCGCAGATGCCGCCCCTGTTTTGAGTTTTGAGCCAAAAGCCCCTTGTCTGTACCACATTATCAGTCTGGTATGATAGACCCTGTGTCTGGCTCTGGTAGGCTTCTTCTCTAGCCCATACTGGCCAATGTGTATGGTTGAGTAAGACAGACACACCAGGGTGATGCCACTGTAGCCCAGCCAGAACAGCTCCTAGTTCGTGGGGTAATAACAGTACAGGTGGCTGCTCTTTCATAGGCATGGTATCAACTGAGCCTCCTGTGTGCCCTTATGGTAGGAGGGGTGGACATTACTGCTTTCATTTGGTCAATGAGACAGCATAGTTTGAGGGCAATCAAGTGACTTGCTCCAGGTGATAGGTAGTCTATAAGCAGTCCTAGAATTTGGCACCAGGTTCAGAGCTTTTCTGGTGTCCCAACCACTTACAAGAGCTGGTCTCTGATGGCCACAGTGCTGCAGAAGCTTAGATACCCTACTAAGCAGGTCTTGCCCAATAATTGCTTGTATGAGCACTTTTCATCACTTAATGACATAGCAAGATCCCTCCACAGGTTCTTGGACTTTCCTTTTTTGCTTCTCTTTTTTTTTTTTTTTTTTGAGATAGAGTCTCACTATGTTGCCCTCTGTAGAATGCTGTAGCGTCACAGCTCACAGCAACCACAAACTCTTTTGTGCTCAAGCTATTCTCTTGCCTCAGCCTCCCAAGTAGCTGGGACTACAGGCGTCCGCCACATGCCTGGCTATTTTTTGGCTGTAGTTGTCATTGCTGTTTGGCAGGCCCAGGCTTGGCTCCATCCTGCCACCTCCAGTGTATGTGGCTGGCACTCTAGCTGCTTGAGCTACAGGCAGCGAGCCCCTTCTTTGCTTCTCTGTGAGATTTTGTGCTTCAAGCTGTTCTAGTGAACTCTGCTCTGAGGATGGCTCTGACAGCATTCATGTTAGCTTTTGACCCTTCATTCACTCACATGCCTATAGGATTTGATTGTCTCCAGGGAAACATAAAGTGGCTGACTCTGGTGCTTGGAGATTGCGGGCAGCGCAGTGCAGGGGAGCCTGACCCGGATTTGGAATCTAGCTCTACACTGTGTGGCCTGGAGGAAGTCACTTAACCTCCTGGAGCCTCTGACTCTCCTGAGCTGCGTGATGAATCCCCCACAGTGGCAGTGAGGATTAACTAAGATAACATTTGCCCATCTGTGTGCAGAGTCCATTGTTGGAGGGATATGCAAGTCACCTCCAACAATATTTGTCTCTGAGATGGGACAGGTGACATTCAGAAGGAAAGGCACGTCTTCTCTGAAGTCTTTTATCATTTGCATGTTTTCCTTATTGTATGTCTTACGAAACATAAGACATATAATAGTATGTCTTATGGATTTACATTTTTAATGATAATGATAATACATTTTTAATGATAATACAATGAATGTCCTTGTGTTCACCATGCACCCAAAGAAAGAGAATAGTCCCTTTGAAGCCCCCACATATTACTTTTTCACCCAGCTGCCTGGCTGCATTAAGTAATGCGAGTGGAATCTGACACAGCCTGCTGCAGCACAGCATGTGACCTCTGGCAGGTTATTCTTGGAAGCAGTAGAAAAACACTTTTGCCCTGCCCTATCACTGCCATATGCCATGTGGACCCCATGAAGAACTATCTCAGAGAGCTTTTAACAGTATTCAAAATAAAGCCAGGAGAAAGCCCTGTCTTCTAGAGTTTTTCTTTCAGTGAAGCCCCATCCACTGGCTAAGGCTCTGTGAGGTTGGCTTAAATGAAAGCTGGTCTCGGTTGCTGGCAGAGCTCACGCACAGGCAAGCTTCCTGGCAGTAGGTAGTTACCCAGGCTGGATGCTTGGGCCCAAAACAGATGGTCAGCAGACAAGAGATCATGACAGATAGCTCTGAAGGCAGATTGGTGGGTGACCCAAAGCCCAGATGGGGTCCTATGAGCCTCTATCTAAGCCCAGCCAGCATCTGCTTAGTGAATTCTGACCCTGACATAGAGTATACATGTTCAGTCACAAAGGCCCAGGGCCCCCCTTTGCCCAAGACCCCATGATGCTCCATCTGCTGGGTTGAATAAGCTTTGTTGAGATTAGATCCCCTCCCCAGGTTCTTGGACTTTCCTTCATTGGTCCAGCTTCCTCTGAGGTTTGGGACCAGTGTTTATTGGAGTGTAGGCCTTGAATCACCTGCATGGGAGTTACTTGGGCTGCTTGTTAAAATCCAGATGCCTAGGCCTTGCTCCAAAGCTAAAACTCAAAGCTCACCTGTAATCCTAGCACTGACAGGCTGAGATGGGAGGATTACTTGAAGCCAGGAGTTTGATCCCAGTGTGGGCAACAAGGCAAGACCTCATATCTACAAAAAATAAAAAAAATAAATAAAATTATGCTCTCTAGTGGCCTAATAGTTAGGATTTAGTACTTTCAGATGCTCTGGGAGTTTGAGACCAGCCTGAGCAAGACCTGCTATGCTTTCACCTGGTACCCTAAATCACTTGGTAACTTTTGGCCTAAATGAAAGAAGAGCTTGCCAATGTCTGGGAAAGGGAGGGTGAAGAAATTAAGAGCTATTTCCTGCTTTTACTAAGGCTTAAAATACTTAAATTATGGCTTGGTTTCTTTCTGGATCAGCCTTTATTCTGTTGTATGTTTCCAGAAGCTAGGGCTGTTTGCATATATATATATATATATATTTTTTTTTTTTTTTTTTTTTGGACAGTTTTTGGCTGGGGCTGGGTGTGAACCCGCCACCTCTGGCATATGGGGCTGGCCTGTTTGCATAACTATTAAAGGAGATTGACAGTATTGTCTAATTGAAATTAAAAAATAATAGTATTGGGCTGGGATCAGTGGCTCACACCTATAATCCTAGCACTCTGGAAGGCCAAGGAAGGTGGCTTGCCTGAGCTTGGCAGTGGGAGACCAGCCTGAGCAAGAGCAAGATCCCCATCTCTAAAATAAAATAGCCGGCTGTTGACGACGCCAGTAGTTCAGTGGATAGGGGGCCACATACACCAAGGCTGGCGGGTTTGAACCCGGCCAGGCCAGCTAAAATAGCAATGACAACTGCAACAAAAAATAATAGCCAGGCGTAATGGTGGGTGCCTGGTGTCCCAGCTACTTGGGGAGGCTGAGGCAAGAGAATTGCTTAAGCCCAAGAGTTTGAGGTTGCTGTGAGCTATGATATCATGGCACTCTACCCAGGGTGACAGCTTGAGACTCTTGTCTCAAAAAAAAAAAAAAATAGTTGGGAATTGTGGCAGGCACCTGAAGTCCCAGCTACCCGGGAGGCTGAGGCAAGAGGATTGCTTTGAGCCCAAGAGTTTGAAGTTGTTGTGAGCTATGCTGCCACAGCACTTACTCTACAGAGGGTGACAAAGTGAGACTTTGTCTCAAAAAATATGACAATAGTATTGGCCAGGTGCGGTGGCTCATACCTGTAATTCTAGCACTTTGGAAGGCTGAGACAGGAGAATCCCTTGAGCTCAGGAGTTTGAGACCAGCCTGAACAAGAGTGAGACCCTGTCTCTACTAAAAATAGAAAAATTAGGCTGGGTGCGCTGGCTCATGCCTATAATCCTAGCACTCTGGGAGGCCTCCTAGCACTCTGGGAGGCCAAGGTGGGTTGATTACTTGAGCTCATGAGTTTGAGACTAGCCTGAGCAAAAGGAAGACCCCCCCCTCTCTACTAAAAATAGTAAAACTGAGGCAAGAGGATCGCTTGAGCCCAAGAGTTTGAGGTTGCTATGAGCTATGATGCCATGACATTCTACCCAGGGGAACAGCTTGAGACTCTGTCTCAAAAAAATAATAATAAAATAAAAATATGGCTTGGCACCTGTAGGTCAGCAGCTAGGGCAACAGCCACATACACCTGAGCTGGCAGGTTCAAACCCAGCCTTGGCCTGCTAAAGAACAGTGACAACTACAACCAAAACATAGCCAGGAGTTTAACGCCTGTGGCACAGTAGTTATGGTGCCAGCCACATACACCAAGGGTGGCAGGTTCCAAGCCAGCCCCGGTCAGCTAGACAACAAGGACAACTGCAACAAAAAATAGCCAGGTGTTGTGGTGGGCGCTTATAGTCCCAACTACTTGGGAGGCTGAGACAAGAGAATCGCTTAAGCTCAAGAGTTTGAGGTTGCTGTGACACCATGGCACTCTACTGAGGGTGACATAATGAAACTCTGTCTCAAACAAATAATAATAATAAAATAGATATAAAAAAATTAGACAGGTGTGGTGGTGGGTGCCTGTAGTCCTGGCTGCTCAAGTGGCTGAGGCAGGAGGATCACTTAAGCCCAGAGTTTGAGGTTGCTATGAGCTAGGCTGACACCATAGTACTCCAGCCTTGCTCAACAGAGTAGACAGAGACTGTTTAAAAAAAAAAAAGAAAAGTATTAAAGTACTAGAAGGAAATACAAGTTGCTCTGTGTTTCTGGTGTATGAGTGTCATCCTGTGATCTCCCTCCCTTCACCGTGCCCCTAGGGACCTCTTGAGTGTCTCCTGTTTCCTTTCTTTGATTTATTCCCTTATTTTGGTAGAATGTGCACCCTTTGGTGCTGTTAATTTCTCAGTCTTCGTGGGGATTTTGTGGTATAAATTTAGTTGCTACTTAGCTTTTCCCACTGCTGGCTTCCCTTTAGCCCTGCTGGGTCTGCTGAGTCATCCTAGTAGTGCTAAGTCTCTTTACTTTCCTGTTACCAGAATTTTATTTTGCACCTCCCTTTCTCTTTGTGTGGGTTTATGACTTTAAAAAAAATGCTGGACATGGTGGCTCATGTCTGTAATCCCAGCACTTGCCTCAGCCTCCTGAGTAACTGGGACTAGAGGTGCCCGCCACAACACCCAGCTACTTTTAGAGATGTAGTTTCACTCTTGCTCAGGCTGGTCTCAAACTCCTGAGCTCAGGCATTCTACCCCTCTCGGCCTCCCAGAGTGCTGGGATTATAGGCAAGAGCCACTGCCCACATTGTTGTATAAGATCACCACTGTCCATTTTCAGAACTTTTTCCTTATCCCAAACTGATCTCTGTACACATGAAATGATAACTTCCTTTTCTCCCCTCCACCATCCCCTGGCAGCCACTAATCTACTTTCTGTGTCTATGAATTTGGCTATTCACATTGCATCCCAAACCCACTCAGCCCAGCTATAGAGAAGGAGTGTTCTTAGAATTCCACAAGAAATCTCAAGACTTTCTACAAATGACATTTAAAGCCCATTTGAAGCCCAGCCAAGCTCAGTGCTTAGAACGAGTGAGGAAGGAACCAGGATGTCTCCCCATGTCTCCTGTTATTCATGGTGAACACCACCGTCCTGCTTCCCTGTAAACCAGCCTTTTCTGCTTGTACATGGCTGGACTCTTCCCTCACGACTGGGGTGAGGATAATCATACAATCTTTGTCCTTCTGTGTTTGGCTTATTTCACTTAGCATAGTGTCTTCAAGTTCAACTACTTTTGGAACAAAAAGGGAATGAATGAATAAATGGGGAGTCAGCATTAACTGATCTCTGGCCTTAGCCTCTCCGGCTGTCTCAGCTTAGAAGTCAGGCTTTTCCTGCCAGCCCAAAGCATCCTTTAGCAGATGGGTTAATGTGACAGATTAATTGTCAGGATCTTTAAAAGTAGAAGAGCATGGCAAGAACAACAAAGTGGAATCCTGTACTTAGACTAGTCTTGTTGGAAAGAGAAGAACATGAGGCACAGGGGAGCAGTAATCCAGAGTTCCTGTCTGCTAATGTGGAAGTTGTTCTAGAGCCTCTGCCGTAGCTAAGTACTCACCAGGACTGTCTAGGGGGAGGGGGAGGTTGAGTTCCTGGGTGGGGACCTCCTGCACCAAAGTGTTACTTGGGACCCTGAGGGTTTGGTTCTCCTTCCACAGATTTCTGCATGAATCCCCAGACAGTGCTGCTCCTGAGGGTCATTGCTGCCTTCTGCTTCCTGGGCATCCTGTGTAGTCTCTCTGCGTTCCTTCTGGATGTCTTTGGGCCCAAGCATCCAGCCCTGAAGATTACCCGTCGCTATGCCTTTGCCCATATCTTAACTGGTAAGCGCAGAGCCTACTCACAGTGGGGATAGAACTGCCACGGGGCAGCTCATGCTGTCTGGAGTTGCAAGTGGGGACTGACATTTCTATGGGCAGACACTGTTCCAGGTGCTCATGGAAAAGCCCCAGCCTTTCACAGAGCATTGGGGTGTATCAGGAGCTTGCTTTAGTCATTTGCATGTGCCCTTGCTGGGAGCATAAACCCACTTGGACCAGCTGTAGAGAAGGACTGCAATTCCACAAGAAATGTCAAGGCTCTCTGAAAACAATATCTGAACCCCAGCTGAGCTTGGTACCTGGAATGAGTGAGGAGGGAACCAGGCTGTCTTCCAGTGTCTCTGTAGTTCATGGTGGGATTCTTCCCTCATGACTGGGCTGGTCTGTGGATTTGATTTCTACAGCTAATGAACTGCATGACTATATCTACCTTTTAGGTACCCAGCAACATCCAGTGGTCTTATTATCCCAATTGCAAGTACTTAAAACAGAGAGACTCTGACTGGCCTAGATGGTGGCCCTAGCTAAGAAACCCAATTCTAAGGGAGCTCCTTCTTACAGGGTCTGGGACCAGGCAGGTTCTCTAAGAATGGGTTTGGGGTAGAGAGGCTATGATTGGTTCCTAAAGCATCCTGACCACAGGATGCCTGCTAATCTGCCTTCTGTGCTATCCTCTGTCCCTTAGTCCTGCAGTGTGCCACTGTCATCGGCTTCTCTTACTGGGCCTCTGAACTCATCTTGGCCCAGCAGCAGCAACATAAGAAGTACCATGGCTCCCAGGTCTATGTCACCTTTGCTGTTAGCTTCTACCTAGTGGCAGGAGCTGGTGGAGCCTCAATCCTGGCCACAGCAGCCAACCTTCTGCGCCACTACCCAACCGAGGAAGAGGAGCAGGCACTGGAGCTACTCTCTGAGATGGAAGAGAATGAGCCCTACCCAGCAGAGTATGAGGTCATCAACCAATTCCAGCCGCCCCCGGCCTACACGCCCTAGTGCCCACCCTGGGCTTTCTTCCTCGGCAGCCCTCCCCACTCTGCAGCTCCTCTCACACCCAGAGGAGCCCCTTTCCCCAGCAGGCCGCACTGGTAGGATCCTGACCATCGTCTCCAAACCTTCCCAGGAGAGACTCTGCCTTTAGGGTTGTCCATGTATCCCTGCTCTCGAAACCTGAGGTTCATCCATTTTACATAATGCACTTTTCCCCCTCCTGCCACCTTCTATTCCCTTCATGTTCACTAGTCATTACCAACCAGGGATGTCATACAAGTTTTCTCCCCTCATGGGCCATATCTTTAGGATTGAGACTTTCCTTGGAGAGCTGCTGATAGAGGATATTCCTGGATGGAAGAAGTATCAACAGGGCCCAAGGGGAAGGAGACTGTGCCCTGCAGGCTTCACAGGGATCAATGTTTGTTCCACAGCTGTAGCTCTGGGATGACCATCCCACCCCTAGCCCTCATTCCTTCTCGGAGTGCTCTAATACCAGGCTGCCCACTCCGTGGAGTTCTCTGCACTTTAGTCTTTGGACTTCTCCTCATGTATGTTCTGGTTCTGTGGGGAGAAGGACTTGGCATGGGGAAAGCAGAGCAGTTGCTTGCCCTGCCCTGCCCTTGCTTCATGTGGCTGGAGCCCAGGCCAGGGGAGCAGAAGCTGGCATGAGACTGAGGCCTCCTGGTGCCTGTCAAGGATCAGAGTGAAGGGGACTAAATCTCCCCAGCCCCTTCACCTTTTAAATGTGAGTTGTCTTAAAAGGAAAAAACAAAACCAAGCAGCAGCAACAATATTCTTTTTTAAAATAGGGACAAGTCTGTTGTCATTTTTCAGAATCATGTCCTGTTCCTTTCGGCTCTGCAATATTTTGGGCCAAAGCTCCTTCAAAGCCCATGGTAGTTCCTCCCTGAGTCCCCACAAAATGTAGCCTCTCTTCCCTTGCTCCTTCCCTCCCTGTGACAGTGGCTCCCTGGGGCCTTCCTGTGGAACCCAGAGGGGCTGAGGACTGTGGCCTGGCTGGCCGGCCAGCGTGGTGCTCCTCAGGACTGCGGCACTGAGATGAAACCTGGCCTTAGTTCAGGAACAGGGGCCACAACAGGGCAGGAACTCATCACATAGGAACCACAACCAGTCGGGCCCCATCATGTGAGGCGCCAGACCCACCCTGTCAGACTAGGCCTGGCTGTATCCTTCAGGCTCAGCATGTCCTCTAGACTGTGAATTGGGGCTACAGCTAGCTGCATGCCCTTTCCCCTTCTTGAATGTACTCTGATCTTGCAGTGTGCTACTGGCTCTTTCTTGCCCAGCCATCACTCGGGCTATCTCTTTTGCTCTGGATCTTGCTGAATTTTCTGCCCTGAGATCTAGGGCATAAAATGGGCAAAACTTGAAAGGTTTTCATTGCAGATCCAGATGGCCACCCTGGCCTCGTTAAATTATTAGCTTTGGAATCAGTGCCCAGTGCTGAGCTGAAAAGAAGACAGATTCCAATCTCTTCCCACTCTTCAGGCAATAGACAGTTCAAGCAAGACTGGAGAATTGATACTACTTTTGACCTATGGCTAGAAAGGGATTGTCATGTCCCTGTCCTTTGGCCAGATTAACTGGGAATGTCTGGACAGATGCCTCTGTGTGTGGTGAAGACCATGTCAGCACACAAGTGGGTGGCTGCTTGGAGTCCACTGCTATGATGCCAAAGTGTGTTCCAAGGTGACTCTACCACTCTTCCAGACTCTTCTCTTAGGCAAGAAAGGCTGCCTGCTGTAATACCTGAGCACAAAGCCAAGGAGCTGAATTAAGTCTGTCTGTCTATAAAGTCCTGAGTTTTGTCAGTTTATCATTGGCAGATATCCAAGGTGTGGCCAGTTCTCTCTGACCGTGGGTGTCTGAGTGGGCAGGCCAGAAGACCGGGCACTGAACACGCATGCCAAAGTGACCGGTCATCTCATAAGGACCTGGACATGACCCTGTGGACTATTCATGTGATTCGGAACCCACTTTTTATTAGCTTCCCATGCCTCTGGCCCTTCTTTCTCTTGTCTCCTGCCATCCTAACACTGATAGTTTGTCATATAAATGCCCCTGGTTGTGTTTGTTTTTTTCCTAGAAAAAAAATTAAAAAAACAAAAAAACACCCCAGAAACCACAAAATAAGAATGTAAATGCCAGTGGCTGTCATTTGTCTGTTGCAGATTTCCTGATTTGGTGTGTTCTCTTCCTCTCAGAGAAGCAGACATTGATGCAGCTATAATTTAAAAGATGGTTAAGGCTCGGTGCCTGTGGTTCAAGTGTCTAAGGCACCAGTCACATACACCTGAGCTGGTGGGTTCAAATCCAGCCCAGGCCCGCCAAACAACAATGGCTGCAACCAAAAAATAGCCACGCGTTGTGGCAGGCGCCTGTAGTCCCAGCTACTTGGGAGGCGGAGGCAGGAGAATCGCTTGAGCCCAGGAGTTGGAGGTTGCTATGAGCTGTGATGGCACAGCACTCTACCCAGGGTGACAGCTTAAGGCTCTGTCTCAAAAAAAAAAAGATGGTTAGAAGGGGCTTGGCATGAACCTGCTCCATGCATGGCATTTTCACCTCCAGAGGCTCCTAATCCTGACAGCTTCCACACAGGAAATTTCTAGGTCCCAAAGCTAGAAACAATAGATGACTCCTGCTCAAGTCCTCAACTACAATCCCTGAGCTCTTCTCGCTTTATCCCTGGCTAGCTGCAGAAGAGAGCACTGCTTCTGAACTCTAGCCTTTGTGTGGGAAGAAATAGACGTCTTTGGGCTGTGTCTTGCAGAAGAAACTACACTTTCTTTGAAACCATAGGGAATGATACAGGGAGAGGCCTAGGAGCAGAGACAATTCCAGGAGTGTGACTCGAAGAAAAGCTTTCCAGGGGCTGTGCCTGGCCCTGATGACGGCTCACATTCTCTTCTTCCATACATTCAGCCCACAAACCAGGCCTCAAGTGTGCATCATGGGAAAAGAGTTTAGGGCTCCCTTTGGGGAGCAGCCCTTTTTAGGTATTCTCTTTTTATTTTTGGGAGGAGTACACATTTTTCCAATTTCATGTGCATTCAGACATTTATGATGGGCCTTTTGGGTTGTGCACAGAGCACTGTTAGATACCATGAGAGAAACACAGCGACAGGGGACATGGGGAAGCTCGGTGTCCAAGTCATTTCTCATTCATAAGATGGACTTGTCCACAGAAAGGCATAGTGAAGTAGATGGTCAGCTGGGGAAAGTGCTGTGTCCAGAGAGGAGGCTGATTCTGACCTGAGTGATTATAGAAGTCTTCCCGGAGGAGGCAGCTTGAGCTGTGTTGCCATGGTAGAGTATTGAAGGGAGGTGTTCCTGCTGAGGAAATGTTAAAAGCAAAAGCACATTGGTGACCAGGGTGTGGTGACAGCAGAGATTAGAAAGGTGAGAGGAGCTAAGGCACTGAAAGTGGGAAGCCCTGGAAGGATTTTGAGAAGGGGAAGGACACAGCTTTACTTTAATTCCTAGTGATGGTGAGGAGTATCTGGCAGTGTTAAGGGAAAGTGAGGGCATGGAAGTGGGGGACAGATGGGACATGGTGTGGAGGACCTGGAACTTGGCAGAAAGGGAAGAGAGCAGTCACAGTTGGCCCCCAGAGCCCAGTGTCTCAGCCAGGTGCTAGGGTAGGGAAGGCAGGAGCCCCAGGCCCTGTCCACCCATCCCATGGCAGAAGGTAGAGTCAGTTGCCAATGAGGAGGGGACTCAGGCACAAGATGCTGTGGGATGTGAACGGCCAAGGGTGAGAACCTTCGGGCACAGGAAGAGGTTGTGTATCTGGGAGAGGGCAGTTTTCACTAGATAGCTAGAGATTCTGCTGGCATTTGGTTCACAAATGCCCATGCTCTCAGCAACTACAATAATGGGATATGGGCTCTCTGGAGAGACAAAAAAACTAACAGACTTTATGGCCCCTGTTTTCAGATAGCCTGTAATCTTTCTTCTTCCTCTGCACTTTTTGGGGGAGTAGTGCTTTTGGGGGTTGGGAGGGACATGGAGGAAAGAAAATGTCTTTCTGAATGAATCCACCTAAAATGAAGACACTTAGGGACAAGGGTTGGAGAATTATGAGATCAGTTCCTCATTATATGCTTTGGGGGAAGTCCTTGCCGGGGGAGGGGACAGTTTCCTCAGGGAAGTTATTCCCCCCCCCCCTTAGTAAAGATATTACTGGTCTCAGAGCTGAAGGATGTATATTTGACTGCCCGGCCTATTTAGCCTGGACAGCAAGGGGTTTCATAAGATGATCTAGGAGAGATAGATGTCCCTAGGCCCAACCATGTGTCTAAGGGGTCAGGTCACAAAGAACCTTCAAAGAGAATGCTGGTTCCATCTCATACAGGTCTCTGAGAATGGGGCCTGAAGGGTGCAGGGCCTGCAGGCAGCCCTGTTTGGAAGGTTCCTGTCTTTCTATCGTAGAAAATGGCACTGAGTGCTGTAAGGACCTTCCCTTCATGGTGAGGTAAACCATGTAGCCCAGATCCCCTCCTTGGTTTCACCATCTAGATTTCTAGTGCTACCACTATTGTTGCAGGGTTTCCTTCTAGAATAACTTTGGAACAGTGGATGGGTTTTGTCTTACTGAGGGGGAGGTTGTCTCTTAGTCATTCTTTACCACTTCTTTGCCGCCTCATAATCTAACAGAGGAGCCTGGCAAAGTTTCACATGCACACCAACACAATATCTATGTCTTTGTTTACCTTATAAGTTCATTAGGCCAGGGGGTCATTTTTTTTTTTTAATGTAACATTCATTCACCAAATACACTGAACACAACATACTTTGTGGAGGATGCAAACATATTCATAGATATGATCCTTGCCCTTGAGGGCCTTTCAATCTAGCTGCCAGGAAAGAAGAAATCTGATAAAGCCAAAACAAGGGCTTGGCACCCGTAGCTCAGTGAGTAGGGCGCCAGCCACATACACCGAGGCTGGTGGGTTTGAGCCCTGCCCGGGCCTGCTAAACAACGACAACTACAACCAAAAATAGCCAGGTATTGTGGCAGGCACCTGTAGTCCCAGCTACTTGGGAGACTGAGGCAAAAGAATCGCCTGAACCCAGGAGTTTGAGGTTGCTGTGAGCTGTGATGCTACAGCACTGTACCGAGGGTGGCATAGTGAGACTCTTGTCTCAAAAAAAAAAAAAAAAGTCAAAACCAGACAGTCAAAGGCAGGCTTCTCGGAGAGAGTTAATCTGGGCCTTAAGAATGAGTAAGCTGGGGCGGTGCCTATGGCTCAAAGGAGTAGGGTGCCGGCCCCATATGCCAGAGGTGGCGGGTTCAAACCCAGCCGCGGCCAAAAACTGCAAAAAAAAAAAAAAAAAAAAGGAAAGAAAGGGCAACTTTGGGGGAGCACTGAGTTGGTGTTTTGAGCAGTGATAATACCCACTGGTGGGGAGTGGACTTTGCCCACAAGGGCCTGGAACTAAAGTTATTGCCAGAACACTTATAGCTTCAAGATGCAGGGGTGGTGCCTGTGGCTCAAAGGGGTAGGGCGCCGGCCCCATATGCTGGAGGTGGCGGGTTCAAACTCAGCCCTGGCAAAATCTGGGAAAAAAAAAAAAAAAAAGATACAGAACTCAAACTATTTTAATTAAATGGAACTTAGTGGTTCCTGTAAGTGAAAAGTTCAGAGTAGTTCAAGAGACTTGCTGGGCCCAGGGGCTCAAACAATGATGTGAAGATAAAGTTTCCATCTCTTTGCTCTGTTTGCTCAGGCATTCTCTCCCCAAGTGGTGAAGAGGCTGCTGGCAGTCCCAGGCTCATGCTAACCTCTAATGAGGTAACTAGATCATACCCCTGAACTGTTGCCAAGGACCTGGAGTTTCATACTATGGCCCAAGAGGAGGATGGCTACATGTGGCATCTTGGATTCAGAGACATACCACTGATGATAGTTGGAATGTGTGAGTACTTATGTGAGGCCTGCTCCCATGAAAGGTCCTTGCTGGCATAAGCTTCCAATAACCTGTTAGTCCTCCTCTTACTGTGATACTAAGATGTGAGCCCACTGACAAGTCTGCTTCCTTGCAGAAGTTCCATGTGTTGGCTTGGCACTCATAGCACAGTGATTATGGTGCCTGCTGGTTGGCAGGTTGGAACCCAGCCCGGGCCAGCTAAACAATGACAATTGCAACAAAAAATAGCCAGGCACTGTGGCAGGCTGCTGTAGTTCCAGCTCCTTGGGAGGGTGAGGCAAGAGAAATGCTTAAGCTCAAGAGTTTGAGGTTGCTGTGAGCTATGATGCCATAGCACTCTATGGAGGGCAACATGATGAGACTCTGTCTCAAAAAAAAAAAAAAAAAAAGTTCCATGTATCCTATCTTTGAACAGAGCTGGAACTCTCTAGCTCACCCACTCTGAAACAGCAAACAGCCTTGATTATGCTGGCCTTGTCTCAGGAATTATTTCTTTCACTTCTTCCCTACTCTTTCTTCCTGTTCCATTCTAATGTCTACTCCAGCTCCTGACTTTCCCGACTTTTTCTTTTCCACTTCGAACTCAGCACTTTGCTCGAGTAGTACTGGGCACTCTTGAAGACAAAGCTTGGACACATCCTGGCTGTTTTGGGTACCCTCCCACCCAACCCAAGTCCCACCTGCATATCTTCATCCTGAATTTGGTCGAATGGGTGGGATGGGCCAAATTGGGCCAAAAATGGGGACTGCAGCAGACAACAGAAGGCAATGGGGCTGATGCTCTGGTTGCCATTTGAGTACATTTTTGAGGTAATTCCTCAGAATTCTTAGTTTTCTGCTGACCCTGGAATGATGTAGGATTATTCAGTGTTCTCCAAAGAAACAGAACCAATAGGATGTGAATATATATAAGGAAAGGAACTTATTATAAGAAATTGGGTCATGGGGGTGGCACCTGTGGCTCAGTGAGTGGTGCGCCAGACCCATATACCGAGGGTGGTGGGTTTGAACCCAGCCCCGGTCAAACTGCAACAGAAAAATAGCCAGGCACTGTGGCAGGTGCCTGTAGTCCCAGCTACTCGGGAGGCTGAGGGAAGAGAATCACCTAAACCCAAGAGCTGGAGGTTGCTGTGAGCTGTGACAACATGACACTCTACTGAGGGGGACAAAATGAGACTCTGTCCCTAAACAAAAAAAAAAAAAAAAAGAAAAAAGAAAAAAGAAAGAAAAGAAGGGGTGGCACCTGTGGCTCAGTGAGTAGGGCGCCGGTCCCAATTACTGAGGGTGGTGGGTTTGAACCCAGCCCTGGCTAAACTGCAACAAAAAAAAAAAAAAAAGAAAGAAAGAAAAGAAATTGGCTCATGAAATTATAGAGGCTGACAACACCCAAGATCTGCAGGAGAGTCAGCAAGCTGGAGACCAAGAGCTGATGTTTCAGTTCAAGTCCAAAGGCAAGAAGAAAGTTGATATTATAGCTCAAAGACAGTCATGCAGGAGGTATTCTGTCTTACTCAGGCATCCAACTGGTTAGATGAGGCCCACTCACATTAGGGAGGGCAATCTGCTTAACTCAGTCCACCAACTTAAATGTTAGTCTCATCCAGAAACACCCTCATAGAAATACCTAGAATAATATTTGACCAAATATCGGGGTACTCTGTGGCCCAGTCAAGTTGGCACATAAAATTAGCTATCACTTTCTGTCTTTAACATGTGCTCAATATTTAACAAATATCTCTACATTGAACTTTCCCCCTAGCCTTGGACCTACTTACTATAGAAAGATGTTGAGAAATTCTCTAAGTGAGAATTTTAAGTGGATGAAAGGTTTGAAAAAATAAACAGCTCTAGAAAAAAGGATGGAATAGCAATCTTAAATGTGTGAGATCATTCGTTGCTCAGATGTAAGACCTAAAAAAAATACTCCTTCTCATTATGACTCAGTTTCCTCAGATATAATGAGGGGCTGAACTGAGAGACTCTGAAGTTCCTGCCAGCCCTAAAGATCTGTGACTTCCAGAGAGAAGGATGCCACCCTCCACATCCACTGTGGTAGATCAAGAAGGACTGAGGAGGCACCGCGACCGCCATTGGCTCCTGCCCGGACCTCAATAAGAACTGTGCTGTGACCCACAACCCGTGCCCGCCTGGCCTCTGCATGCCCTGACCAGGAACTGCGGGAACCGCGCAACCCCATGTCCACACTCCTGTACCCTCCCTGCCTCCACACTGGCCTGCTCGTCTGGCCAGGGACTCTGGTAGCTGCATACCCTACAGAGCCCTCCCTGCCTCTGCACAGAGCCCTTCTCCTGGCCAGAGACTCCTTAGGCTCTCTGTGCCAAAGTCACTGGGCACCAGGCACTCCCAGAACTGGGTGCACCACCCCCCGCCCAGTTGCTGGATCCTGGTGTGTTGCACTCTGGAGCTGCTTACACAACCAGAACTCCCTGGCTGGGGCAGCCCCAGAGGAACTATACAGGGTCACTCCCTACAAAGATCCAGCAACAATAGAGTGATCCGCTCAGGTCTAATCTTGGAGAGACACCTCCCCAACTCCGAGGACGGCCAGAGGCAATGGTGAAAAACAATCATGAGGCGAAATCAACAGAAAAACTCTAGCAATATGAATAATCAGAGTAGATCAACTCCCCCAAGGATCAATGGGGCAGACACAGCACAATATCCCATGCACAAACAAATAGCTGAGATGTCAGAAATCAAATTCAGAAACTGGATAGCAAATAAGATTGAATTAGAATTCCAAGCAGTAACCCAAAAGATATCTCAAGAATTCAACAAATTAAAAGACCAAATGACCAAACAAACAAACAAACAAAAAAAAAAAAGTCAAACAAAGAGCAAATGACCAAATGACCAAAGATTCTGACACATTGAGACAAGAAGTTGCAGCTCTCAAAGATCTGAGAAACATAGTAGAATCCCTTAGTAACAGAATGGAGCAAGCAGAAGAAAGGATTTCTGACATTGAAGACAAAGCTTTTGAACACTCCCAAACTCTCAAAGAGGAAGAGAAACGGAGGGCAAAAACAGATCACTCTCTCAGAGAGCTTTCGATAATTTGAAGAAAACCAATATTCGTCTTATAGAGATCCCCAAAAGCGATAAAGTGGCTTCACAAGGCACAGAGTCTCTTCTCCATGAGATTACAAAGGAGAACTTTCCAGACATGCCAAGAGATTCCGAAATTCAGATAGTAGACAGTTTAAGAACTCCAGCACGACTCAACCCGAATAAGACATCCCCCAGACACATCATAATCAATTTCACTAAAGTTAATATGAAGGAGAAAATTCTGAAAGCTGCCAGACGAAAGAAAACCATTACCTACAAGGGGAAGAATAT